>FIZR01027551.1:0-17976 GCA_900060175.1 Ferrisia virgata | reverse complement strand
AATTGTAATTTTTTCAGACTTTCGAATGGAAGCTTTCTTTTGAATCATTTTGTAATTTTCTACAAAATAACTTCTGCATTTTATCAATTTAAACTTGAAGATATTATGGCAACAACGCAGGGCGCCACACTGACCATTTTCTTATATATATAAGGGCACCACTTAGACGCTTTTTACTATGGGCACCACACGGTAGTCCTTATAACAAAATCATATACATGGGCACCACTATGACTTACAAAAACCAGGGCACCACAACGTACATGAACTATGTATATATATATGTATATATATATATGTAAAAGATTAAACTTTCTAACAGCTTTGTTTTTGTTTTTGTTTTTATTTTTATTTTTATTCCATATATAAATTGAAAAAAAAAAAAAAAATACAAGTGGCATTCGCCTTTTCTTCCATACATATTATAATAACATAGTTAAAATCCTTTTTTATTTCTCGTATACAAAGGTTAAACGTATATGACTTTTAATGAAGGCGAGGTTTTAATCAGAATAAGGATTTGTGTTGTGTGTATAAAAATACTGAGTCAAGTTAAAAGTGCGTTTTTATGTAATGTTTACATTTTAGTAAAGATAATCTACGGAATAGCGTTGTATATGTGTATTATGTATCTATGCAATGTATATGAATAGTATACACTCAATGATTAGAAAAACGGAAATTAAATTTCATCGTTTATGTTTTTGTTTTTTGTAAAACGAATTCTCTTCTTGCACGTGGCTCTCCGGCTAAGCGCGGGTAACAAAAGGGATGCTTGTGGTTAATGCATTTGTAATGAATCTAATAAATTTCACTAATAAAAAAAAATATAAAAGTGGGTAACATTATCGTAAGGAATGAGTCATAAAATAAATTGTTACGATGAGTAAACCAAATGGTACAGTTAATTAAAGGGTTTTTCCCTCACAACGCGCGTTTTTCTAATGCCTATCAGACCTTTAATTCCCATTCCATTGATTGATTCAAATCGAAATACATATATATATACACCATATTAGTAGTGCTATTTGTACAAGTAAACTGTGTAAATCATTTGAACGCGGAGCTGCTTCTTTAACCAAAGAGAATGAAGAATGAGTATTGTGCATAGTCGGAAGTTATACAATCGACTAAAGATGATACATTGTTTCAACTTTAAAGCTCAACTATTCTTTACTACGAGGTACTCGATTTACCCACCTCTTTATCTTCATTCATTAGGACTAGGTAGGTACCTAGCTACCTACAGTAACCTGCTTATAGAAACTTGAAAATCACTACTGAATCAAGTCGACAGGTTCATTTCATAGTTTTCATTATTAGTTGTTTCTATCTATATACGTTGTTGTATATCGAATCAGGAAATGAAATATCTTCCTAACTGCACCTTTTCCTTAGATTACGATTATCACCTCGAGTTTTCAAATTTCCTCGCCCATAGTCCGTCTATGGCCTATCTTATTCGCGTAGAATGTTCGCCCCCGTCTCGATGATAAACTCTTTCGTAAATGGATTTCCACCCACTTAAAGTAAATTCGATAATAAACTACTTAGTGTGAAGTTTATTTTTACGTGCCATATATAATTTATTCGATGACACGTATCATAAGGGAAATTTTTTTTCTGTATTTATAATCGGAATATATTTTTCATACGAATGTTTATTTGTAAAATGGAGCCGAACCGATTAAATGCTGTATGACAGTCTGTTTACATAGTTAATGCATCTAAACGTAGCTGTTTTTAATTATACGATTAAATAAAAAGATAGGTACGTATACGCGGAATAAGGCTGTGTGAGTTTTCATAATCATAATATCGGTATAACCTAACCTTGTTTACCCATGTATAAATATATATATACATATATATACTTTCAAAGAAGTGTATTCACTATATACTTAGAAAACAAATTTAATTTGGAAAAATTAAAAACATATTTCTACGCTATCCAAGTTTGAAAGTTGGTCTGGTTTTATATCTCGTTATTAAATTTGTATTCATCACTTTACGCTCGTATATACATATTTGAGTTCTCTCAAGTCTCAAAATATGTAATATATGGTGAAATTGCATTTTCTCGTTTTAATATTAAACATGAATTAAGTAGGCATAATAATATTAAAAATTCAATTTTTCAAAAGAAAAATAAATAAATAAATAAATAAGTAAACAAAAAACAAGTACATATCGCGAAAGATACGTAACTTCGAGTGGAATGAAAAAAATGAATAAATTCCTCGCATTTTTACCAAACTCGTGAATATGGTTGAATTTGATTTGAAAATCCACCGTATAGAATGTTGTCCCCATAGCTCAAAGAGAGTGGAGCTATGGCGGATCTTCAAAGTAGGATAATTTTCTAAAATAAAACGTCGTTTTTTATCATTTATACTCGATACAGAACCTCGACGATCACATAGCTCATCTAAATTTTATAAATGACTGCAAAAATTTGCTTGTTTTATGCCTCTTGTAAGCTAAACAAAATTTTTTTACGTGTGTTTTGACGTGTAAAATAAGCAGTTTTTTCAGTTATTTTTTGAAAAATTAGAAATCTTGATTTTTATGATCTGTGTAATCTTTTTTTATCGCCAGGTAGAGAGATAAAAGTGTACTTGAGACGAACTGGTATTGTACTATTTTAATTTCGTTTTTCAACATTTTCTTGTGATTTTCGAACAATTTTCTTCCCTTTTTGCAAATTTTCGATGATTTGCAACCATTTTTTTTACGATTTAGGCCAATCAAATTTCACCAATTTTTGTCAAATATTTACAAAATTTTCAATGATTTGCAAACAATATTTTTCGTAGTTTTGGTTAATTTTTACCTAATCTTCAACATTTATTCGTAGTTTTTGATCGATTTTGTGCACTTTTTACCCATTTTTAACGAAATTTTTATCCAATTTTCTCCCGTTTTTGTCGAACTTTTTCACAATTTTCAACGATTTTTAACGTTTTTTTCCCTCGTAATTTAGATCAGTTTTCATCTATTATTCAACATTTTTTCATGTTTTTAAATTAAATTTTGGCTCGACCCATTTCTATCAAATTTTTATTCAATTTTCAATCATTTCTACTGATTTCTTTCATATTTTTGGCGAATTTTCACCCATTTTTTAACATTTTATCGTGATTTTTCACACTTTTTTTGCCCATTATTATCAAACTTTTACCCTATTTTTCATGATCTTCGGCGACTTTTTTCATAATTTGAGTAAATTTTCAACTTTTTTTCATAGATTTTTCGTGATTTTTGAACAATTTTTTTCACTTTTTACGATATTTTTTATAATTTTTGTTCAATTTTCAACCATTTTTCAAAAGTTTTTCCCAATTTTAAATTAATTTTCTGCATTTTTCATCCATTTTAAAGAAATTTTCAAAAAACTTTGATGATTTTCAACATATTTTCTCATGATTTAGGTTAATTTTCTCCTATTTTTCAATGACTTTTAACGATTTTTTTCGTACTTCAAGTGAATTTTTCATGATTTTTGATACATTTTCTACATTTTTTACTCATTTTTACTCATTTTTATAAAAGTTACGATGGTTTTTACCAATTTTTTTTCATATTTTTGACCAATTTTTATTTATTTTGTAGCGTTTTATCGTGTTTTTTGACACTATTTACTGGATTTTGAGTAATTTTTACAGAATTTTCGATATTTTTTAACGATTTTTTCCCATTTTTCTGGTCCATTTTTATCCAGTTTGTTACATTTTATCGTATTTTTTGACACTTTTTATTCATTTTTCGATGGTTATCAACGATTTTTTTTCATATTTTGGTTTATTTTACGCGTTTTTCATCAATTTTTCTTGATTTGTGATCAATTTCCTGCATTTTTTACCCGTTTTTATCACATTTTTCCTTAATTTCGATGATACACTTTTCACTCATTTTTAAGCATTCTTTTTTGATTTATGATCAATTTTCTGCACTTTTTACCCATTTTTATGAAATTTTTACCAAAATTTCGAAGATTTTTTCAAATTTTAGGTCATTTTTCACTCATTTTTACACATTTTTTCTTGTTTTGTGATCAATTTTTTGTAATTTTTTCATATTTCCATCAATTTTACCCAATTTGCGACAATTTTCAAAGATTTTTTTTTCATGATTTTGTCCAATTTACAGCACATTTTTATTTTTTATCCAAAGTTGATTACTAAAAGAATTTGTTTTCAAAAATTGCTAGGTTGAACCCGTCAGCTCCGATTTGAACTAAATTTAGACACATGAAAAGAGGGTATCAGAAAATCCCACACTTCAATTTTCAACTACCAAAATTAATTTAGGCGTCGTTGAGGAGGGTTTCAAAATTTAAAAACCACTTTATACGTAAAAAAATGAGAAAAAAAATCAACTTTTTAAAAACCGTTACTACCGAAGCGAAAATTTTGAAAAATAGTTATTAGATTACTATGCGGACCACACGCCTACTTTTAACCAATTCCAGTTGTTCTGCAACCTCCAGCAAATTTTGAGATATCTCCAGAAATTTTAAAATGCCGCCAAAATTGCCCTAATCAATTTCGGCAATTGAAAATTTGATGGAAGCGTACTGTAGACATACCGAATCTACTAATATATTTTTCCAGCGAATCCAAGGTGACAAGTTGAAATGTGTAGAAAACCCTCTTAACCATTGAAATTGCTCAAAAATCAGCATTTTTAGCAATTTTTAAACCTTCTGAAGCCTCCAGTGAATTTTTGAAATTTCTCTAGGATTTCCAAAGGGAGCCGCAAAAATTGTCCTGATTAATTTTGGCTGCTGAAAATTTTATGAAAGCACACTGTAGGCATACCAAATCGACTAATGTAGTTTTCCAACGAATTCGAGGTGACGATTTGAAACGCATATTTTTTGTACCACCAAAAAGACGAAAATTTAAGAAATTAAGTATACGATTGATATTTTTCTGAAAGCAGAGCACAATTTTCGTTGAATAATTAGATACTACATCTATGAGAATTATCTATGATATACCTTGGCATCAAGTACATCCCACCGATACTTTCTGCAGAAATTTAATAAAATTCATCACAGGCTCCAGAGAGCTCAAAAATGGCTAAAAACTTAGGCTCAAAAATGGTTTAACAAAGTTGATCCTATTTAGAGATCAGGATGAGAGCTTTTTAAATTAACAAAAATTTTCCCATTTTTATGATAAAGAAAAATACACATTTCAACTCGTCAGCTTGGATTCACTGGAAAACTGCATTAGTCGATTTGGTATACGTACCGTATACTTCCATCAAATTTTCAAACACCGAAATTGATTAGGGCAGGTTTAGCGGCATTTTAAAATTCCTGGAGAAATTTCAAAAGTTTGTTGGAGGCTCCACAACAGCTGAAATTGGTCAAAAGTGGACTTGTGGTCCGCATAGTAGTCTAATAACTATTTTTCAGAATTTTCGCTTGGGTAGTAACGGTTTTTAAAAAGTTGATTTTTTTTCACCTATAACGTTGTTTTTTGAATTTTGAAACCCGTCTCAACGGCGCCCTAATTAATTTCGGCAGCTGAAAATTGGCACGAGGGGTTTTCTGATACGCTCTTTTCATCTGTCTAAGTTTCGTTCAAATCGGAGCTGACGGGTTCAAGTGGTTCCCTCGTTAGTATGTGAAACTCGTGTAGAAGGAATAAACTCTTACATTTTTCATTAAGCTCCTGGCGTAAAAATTAACGAAAAAATATCAACTTGCATGTTGGAGCCTGGTTCCTCGTTTACGGTTGGTTATGTGATTTTATTATAAAACAAATCAACTACATGCGTAGTATTTACCTGAGATAGATACTTGTGTCTATCAGAAACTGGTGTGTGTTGTATATGAACAACTGTTGCCCTAGGTTCGGTACTCTGTAAACCGCTTATGGCATGAGTTCTCACCTACGTACACAAACAAATAAACAAAAACAATGAATTACCATAATGATATAGACGTATATACACGTATAAATGGGTACCGTATATTTTGAGTAGGTATACTACATATATGTGTACTGTGCATTGGGTATAAGCAAGCACACAGATACGAAATACCTTTGTCTAACATCTGGATTCGTTTTCCAGTATCATCATTGTACCGTACGAGTTAATACCTAGACCTACTCGTATATGTTATGTAGATAGGTACATACGGCTATATGGATGTTTACCATTTATAATGGTAAAATGCCGGATGTGGTACATTAAAATTTAAAACGTGACGTATTTTATAAGTGACTTTTGACTGAGTCGGAAGGCGATTCGTACTGTACAAATGATGCCAATTAAGTACGTAGCGCACAGGTGAATAAGTTTAAGATTAAAATGCGCTTTGACATGTTGCCGGCTTTTACAAAATGCCGTTTTAAATACAAATCTACTCGTACATACTTTTGGAGAAACTTGGCATTAAGTCTCTCTCGTGCATTTATATGTATAGGTATACCCAGAACCTAGACCTACGTGGCAACGGACTTATTGTAATATTAAAAAACTGGACGCATATGTTTCGTATTTAAGTATTTCCGGGTTGAGTATTGTTGATAATGCGCGCACGGAAATGCTCGCTAGGGTATCGTAATTTTTCCTTTTGGAATATTTATCTGTTTCGAGCTTTTTTTGTATGTGTGTGTATACCCCGATTACGATACCACTGCGTGCTTTTCTCTTCGACTTAATGGAATTTTCCATGAATTACGAGATAAATGGTTGATTGAAGTGTACTTGAAAAACTACATGGCGTATATTTTGTATGCATAGTATATGTACATATGTATATGTGTGTATGTGTGTGTGTGTATGAATGCGGTTTATAATAATAATAATGCGAAGCGAGTGAGTTTGAAATTTAATTATCGCGTTTCAGTTCATCCACGTCTACATGTATCGTTTATTTTTTTATTATAAATTCGAGCAGATTCAATGTCAATGATATTTCAAAAGGCTGATAAATGGTATTTGATTTCAATAGTCTCCGAAAGTTATTTCATTACGTATATGTACCTATCCAGACCTCCGGATTTTTTAGCGAAACAATTCTCGTAATATTGTTTTTCATTATGTATTGAGCATTAGATATGGTCGACTGTTGGGAAATTGTTTAGACGCCAGACGGCATACAGAGGACGTGAAAAATGATTATTATACGCGAAAATTTTGTACAAAATTCTCCGATATTAGAAATTATAGTCTCTTGGGGTCCCTCGAATACTTTATTATTATTAGAGGCTTAGTCTATTCGAGCGATATTAATTTTGAAATTCGATACAGTATAACGCTATGTCCTTTGAATTAGAAAATGATTCTATGAGACGAAAATTGTTTCAAAATATTAAAGTTGAAATAATGAAAAATATAGGTCGACTGAAGTTTTGAAATATCGACTCCCAGTTTGCACTTCTTAGTGGTCTTAAATCTACACTATGGGATGCAAATACACAACGTCTGCCAAAATGTAACCATAGGTAGTACTCGCGGAGACGAACAAAAAAAAGTTATGATGGTAGGTTGCCTATCTTGAAAATTGAAGGGGCTACATTTTTTCAAAAACACGGATCTAATAGAAGTGAAAAAAAAAAATGGTCATTGTAATTGAAGGAAGTATGAGGTGTTGAATGTAAATTTATCCTGTAGGTTCATTTTCCCTAAAGGAAATTTTTTTCATCACGAACCGAAATTTACGACCGTTAGTGAACAGCATATACCTTTAGGATTACACATAATTTCAGTTATTTGCAAGAAGTTGAAAAAAATGAAAATTGCAGAACTGTGATGGTTTGAAAATTTGAAACTTTTTTTTAATGTAATTAAAATTTCCTTAAATTTCAATTTTTTCAACTTTTTGTAACCAACTAAAATTACTCTGAAAGATATGCGTGTACTGCCCATCAAAAGTCGCGTATTTTGGTTTGCAATGAAAAAAATTTCATTTTGGTATACGTTTCATAGGGCATCTTGTATATGATCGGCGATCAACACTAGGGTGAGCCGAATTCTACTTTTATTCGAAATCTGAAAATAGCTGCGTCACAATAACTATGGAATGATTTAAATACAGGGGAGTAAAAATTCCAATCACCCTAACTCAATTATTAGCCTAATTTTCTGTGTCATATTGTCAATGAAAACCAGACCATTACAAACTGCCAACCTAAGGAGGAGGGGAGGGGGGATATCAATGAAATCCATTTTAGGGTGCTAGAAGACCATTGAGACCATTTTTGGCCATTTCAGGTATTTATTTTTTTTTTTCCGAAATCAGAAATTATTTACTTAGCTCAATACTGATAAAAATCGGTTTTGCTCAGTAATCTTGAATTAGCAGAAAATTTAATATTTTTGAGTGGAGATGACTTTGGGTCAAAATTCAGTTATGCTTCAATTTGAGGAAGTGGTTGATGAGGGACGAAAATCGCACAAATTGTTCATCTTTATGTCAATCGATAGAGAATCAAAAGTTGTATAACATATCCGAAAACCAGCCTTCTAAACCAATTAGGAGGGGAGATATGAGGGATTTTCCCCTTTTTTGAATTTGAAAAAGGGCTGTTCCTTCTGTATTTCCTCTCCAAATTGAGCTGCGAAGTTGAAATTTCGTATGTATACTTAGTCAGAGTCGTAGATGTGTTTTTTTTTGCAGAATTTGACTTTTCAGACCGATTACCTCCTTTTCACGGCTTCAAAAATATTCTTTTTTGGGTGCGTTTCCTTATTTTTTGAGTTTATCCCATGCTCGTATAAATCCCCTCCCAATTAAGCTGAAAATTTGGAATTTACCATGTAGACTTGGTAAAAGCCTTAATGTGTCTTTTGGGGGTTTCAACTTTTCAGTCCTATTACGCATCCTCCCAGCATCAAAAAAGCTGGTTTTTGGTCTTGTTTTTCTTATTTTTTGAGTTTGTCCCACGCATATCTCCGTTCCAAATTAAGCGAGGCAAGGAGGTTGAAATTCGGGATGTAGATTTGGAGTAATTCTTTTTGTTTTTATTTTAATTTTTTTTAATGTGGAAGACCTTGCCACGCTTGTTGAATGCATCTCCCATCCTGTCGCCATCCATCTCACAATTGAATCCTCAAATAGTGAGTAATATCCAGAAGATACTGTCATCTTCGCCTTGCTTCCATTTCCGCTGAATGAATGGACTGACCTAATCAGCTTTTGGGCTACTGAATTTGCAAGCCACCAGAAGCTGCTTACCTTTCAAAATGACACTATCTGAAGTATCTAGAAGCGAAAAGATGTGTCTTTACCACGAAATCCATCACATAACGAAATTTCGAAACAATTTGTAAAATCGTCCAACATTTTTCATGATCCTTGCGATTTATTGGTTTTAGCCCGGGCTGGTTCGCATAAGCATTACTTTACGAGTAATATATACTTCTCCTGCCTTGAATGAACGATTAGGTATTGGGGGTGTGAAGGGGTAAGTTGTACAGATCGATAAACTTGCTTCACCCAGCATAATAGCTTAGGGCAGGAGTCTGTCAAAAAAAAAAGCATCGCTTAGTCAATATTGAGGGTAGGAACAGTTCAATGGTTGGAACCCCCAACAGGCACATCTAGAAACCTTACTAAATGTACATACCAAATTTCAACTTCCTTGCCCAATTTGGAGGGACGTTATTGGAGGAAAAAACTTTAAACATTAGAAAAATCTACAAAAAAACTACATTTTCAGGGCTGCGTGGAAGTGCAATGAGGCTGAAATGTTGAGTCCCTCCAAAGCTACATCTACAGCCCCTGTTAAATGTACACATCTAATTTCAAGTTCTTGACTCAGTTAAGAGGGGAGTTATGCGAGGAACAAACTCAAAAAACGAGAAACTCCGACCAAAAAAAAAAGAAAACGCATTTCCGGAGCTGTGAGGGGATGAAAAGTAGGAAGCGCCAAGGGGCACATTTAGAGTCCCTACTAAATGCACATACCAAATGCTCAATTGAGGTGGGGGGGGGGGGGAGGGGGGGAACAGCCCTTAAATGCTCAATTGGGGGGGGGGGGGGGGTAGGAGAGGAACAGCCCTTTTTCAAGGTCAAAAAGGGGGAAAACCTTCATATCTTCCCTCCTAATTGACCTAGGTGTTTGATTTTTGGATATGCTATGTCAAATTGGATTCTTTATCGATTGACTCAAAAAGGAACAATTTTTGCATTTTTGACCCCTCAGCATCCCCTCCCTCAAATTGGGGTCTAACTGAATTTTTACTCTAGATCATCTCCACCCCAAATATATCTAATCCGCTACCAAACTGAACCAATCGACCGAATTGGAATTATTTCAGTATTCAAGGGGGAAAAAAAAATAAAAAGCAATATCTTACATGGCCGAAAATGGTCTTAGTGGTCTTCTAAGGGATCCTCCCTTCATTCAGCTTGGTATTCATTGACAATATGTCATGGAAAATCAGGCTAAAAAGATTTCTAGATGTGCTTAATGATGGTTTCAACTTTTCACTCCTCTTGCACCCCCTCACAGCCTCTATTAACTGGTTTTTGGTGAGTTTTCTTCTATGTTTAGAGTTTGTCCCACCCACATCTCTTCAAATTGATCTGACCATTAAAGTTGTAATTTACTTTTGAGTAATGTACTGGAATTGGTTGCTTTCTAAACGATATTATTTTGAATCCGGTTTCGATTACGAAATTAAACAAATTGTTAAACTTTATTACGTACTAATTTAAGCAGTTGAATTTAAACCGTAGACACGGTATGGATAATGGGCGTACTTATAAACTTAAGCTTTTAAGTAAAATGAATGCCGCATTTTAATAGAATAGCTTTCGAAAACTGGTTAGATTACTGCAGAGCACGAAACACTGTAACAAGACCGCAAAGCACCGAAGAGATAATATTTAGGCTGGCCGATGAATAATTTATCGTTTTTGCGGATATATCGTTATAGTTCTGTATACTTAACAGTGCAACGACTGAACATTAGATAAATCTAAAAATAATTCCTTCGTGCGAGAAAGGTGGAAAAGAAAAAAAGAAAAAAAAAAACTTCAAACTGTCTGGACGTCGTCGAAGCAACAGACGGATGTGATGCGGTTATTAAAGTACAGCCGTTGAATTACCAAGCGACTTATAAGTACATCGACACGTGCTTCGGTGCACATATTTTTCAAAAAATAGACCATATAAGTGGCTCGGATTGTTTCTCGAGATTAAAAATTTTTCCAGAGTACGTTTGTTCGCCTTTGCATAGGTACTAAGTAGGCCTACTGGACTGTGGACAAAAATGTGCCAAACTATTTGTACTATGCCTGGACGCCACACCAAACATAACGTTACTGTAGAGTCGTGACTGTTGACATTGGGAAGTATAAGTTAATCAAACTGATCGCCTATACCAATAGTGCATTTACCCTTAATATAAAACTATACGTACGTATTATAAGTCTAAAAGCAAACATTTCGAATAATTTCTATGTCAAACGCATAAATCACTCGACAATCGTCGGCCATTAAATTCGATCCGAAGTTAGGTATCCTCCGCTCGAATCTTATATATATATATATATATATATATATATATATATATATGCCACATTCTCTTGTATTCGTAGACGTACGCATATATTGCTGGTACGTGTAATTTAATGAAAATAGATATACTATAGGCGGCATTTTGTATTCATTATGCGTTCGTACGTGTACACGTATATTTGTACGAAACAAAGGCGAGTTAGGTTAGATCAGCGTTTCTGTATAATTAGAAGATTGGATAGGTCTTCGAAATACTACACATAATATAACATATCGTACTGTATACTCGTACTACGCCAGTACACTACACACGGATTATATTACAATGGTAAACATGAAATGAATTTTCGATGTTTGTCATTTTTCAAAACCATGTGTACAGTGTACACATCATCTTATTTAAAATACGTGGTGTTGCCTTTTACGCCGCCAAGGTACCGAAAATCATTTGTAATTTTCTACCTTTTCGATAGTAGGTACGTACGTTTGGTACTTGTGTACTAGGTAAACTATATAGGTAGCCTAGGTACATATCCGAAACGTAAGCAAACTCGCTGAAACCATTTTCCATCTCGCCTATGCCGATACAATTGTAATTATTTTCTGTTCCGTTTTCATGCCATATCTTGGCGGATACGTCGCGTCGCCTCTCTCGTCTTCTAACTCGGTCATCGATTGTAATTTTGAAAGTCTTCGACGCTTTTCAGTCTAACTCCGAAATACAATCGAAAATCCTCCATCTTCGTATCATCGTATGAGAGATTTATTAATCGCGATATTTCGTCATAACAACGCGGTAGTATTTTTTCCCCTTCTCAATACACGTATCGCAGACGTCGCAAAACACACATCGAAAAATCCAATAATCTGTACGAAATCTCGAACAGAAATTCCTATTTAAATATCGTATACTCGTATTGTTGACTTTGGATGTACGTAGAAACGCAGCTGCTTATTGTGAAATGTGTTCGAGCACAGTTTTTTGGAAAATTTCACAAAAGGCTGGTATTAATTTATTTCGTATTTTCAGTGTAACCTATAAAATGAAGTTGAATTTTAAATGAAGTATCGAAGTTTTTTTTGCATTTTATTATCACATTCGATTCGTCAACAACTGAATCTTTGTAATTGCGATGAAAATTTTTCGTACACCGAGTATCGTATGTTCTTTTTGAAAGTCATTTCGTAAACGTGCAAACGAGAGTCGTTCATTTGATTTTCATCGCATAAAATTCGGAATTATTTCAAGCCTCCTTCCCTAATGCTAAATCAGCCTTCCTTATTTTCTCACAAAAATCTAAAAATTTCGCAGATACCTTTGAATACTCATTTTTTGACCTTTTATTCCAGATCTTTTGCAAAATTTTTGACCCCGCTTGGCTCGGAAAATACTTCTTGATTTATTGGCTGTAAATTTCCTCCACATGTATGAACAGTAAGGTGGAAGGTAAGAAAACCAACAAAAAAACGCACACATAACCTTTTTTTTTTTTTTTAATTATGAGACGAAGGTACTGAAGCTCCTCCCTCCTAAATATTTCGGTCCTATCTTCGCCTATGTCAACGGAACTATTGATAGAAGAATATATTTTCAAATGAAAAATGTAACGTATTTACTGCACCTGCTGGTAGGTGTGTGTAAAAGATCTTCTATTTTTAAGAGTAGTATTTACAAAGGAACAGTCAGAAATATCCATCGCAAATCTGCATAAATGGCTGCCCATCGTGTAGTATTCCAGACGCCTACATAAGAGCCATATATTTTTTTGCCCTGTACGGGGATAGTTTTTGCGTAGCAGTGTTGCCAACATTAAAAAATGATACTATTGTAATTTTATTATTTTATATTAAAAAAAAAATTACATAAAGGTCGGATAAAAACCGAAGAAATGAATAAACATAACCATATGAACAAGTTATCTAACTCAGAATTTGAAAAGGCGATAATTTAAAAAAATCAAAACATTTATAGAAATATTTTTTGTGAATAAAGATTTCTGCACGACTCTTCAAAATGAACAAAAATAATTATTTACAAAAATTGTCCATCTTCAAAATTTGAAGAAACTGCATAGAATGCAAATTGTATTCTCCTTTTTATTCAGTGTTATTAATAGTAAAAATAAAAATACATGCAGCAATCATTGGAAGAATCCTGGAAGAAGGGTTAAAGTGGCACTTCATGTTTCAAAGGTAGCATACCAAATCTCTAAGGTAGTATTTTTTAGACAGATGAATTTTTCTATTTTTTCTTATTTGAGAGTTGACAATGAAAAAGAATTAAGCAAAATACAAAGAATAATGTTAATTTGAAATAATAAAACAGCTGAATCTATTTGAGAAGATGCTCAATCAGAATTTTTTTCGTTTTTGAGAAATTTCAACCGTATCAGTTCCGTTAGAAGTTTCTGCAGGATTCTTCGAAGACGACTGAACGGAATTTGGTGAATTTTGAATGTGTTGTAGAAAACGGTACCCCCGAAACGTGTACAGAGCCCCTTTTTAGATTTTTTTCTCCTAGCGAGAATATTATTATGCTAAACGAGTACACTTTTTCCGTGTTCTTTCAAGCTCTAATAATTTTGATCTGAAGTAAAAAATTCAAAAAAAGACTCTGTACGCGTGCCAGGAATACTGTTTTCTACAACATATCCAAAATTCATCAAATTCCGTTCAGTCGTTTTCAAGAAATCCTGCAGAAACTTTCAACAGAACCAGCATGGCTGAAATTTCTTAAAAATGGCAAAAATTCCAATTGACTGCCTTTTCAAATGAATTCAACTGTTCCATTAGTTCAAATTAACATTATTCCTTGAAATACTCACAATTATTTTTCATTTGAGACTTTAAAACGAGAAAATAACGCAAAATTCATTTCCCTTATAAACTCTGCCTTTGGCAATAAAGGTATGTAATGAAAAAAAATGCAAAACGCGAAGCCCTATTTTAAACTTGAAGTCCCGAGCGTAGCGAGGGCCAAATTTTGAAAAAATGGTATTTTTAAGCTATAAAAAGTGTATTTCTTGGGGTTTGGGTTTCAAATTTTCGAAATCTCATAACGAAAGTGGCAGGCTTTTAATAATCTGGACATTAAATTCAATGTAAATGTAAAACAATGTCAATTTTTTCACTCCTAAAGGGGGGAGGGCTATAGCCCCGGTAACCACCCCCTTGGAATAATCGTACAATAATTGGTTATTATTCGATCAGTGTAACGATTGTCCGACTATATTGTTGCGGAACTGTACTGCTTAGGCCCTTGTGCAATGGGGGGGGGGGAGGGGTTCATTTTTCCCCCTCGATCGCTCGGTCGCACGTATTTTTTTCACACAATATCAAATTTTCGAATTTGTGAGTACTGAAAATTGGAATTTAGCTTTTAAACCCTCTCCTTGAACCAATCCTGCGCACAAACCTGTTACTGTGAATCTGTCTTTTTCTTCTCGTTGATTGGAACAGAATTTTCAATCGCTCTATAAACAGCATATCAGAAGTCTCCAAAATATTAGTTTTTCGTTGTATCTTCTCGATACTTGATTTCACCACAAAAATAGTTTAGTAAGTACTTTTTTATCTGGTATAAAATTTCACGCTGAACCATTTTACCTCAACTCGTGTTTAGCGTACCAGCAATTGTTTTTGAGAAAAATGCATTTTTGAGCGTTTTTTAAGTTTTTAAGAATGGCACAAATCTCAAAAAAAAATAGAAAAAATGTATAAAAATTATACTCACCAAAACGCATACTTTGGCGGAAAAAAATCTATGTACCCTACTAGGATCAACGGCTGCAGCGATTCGAAATTTTCTTTTTTCAATTTCCCCTCCTCCCCGGGGTAGAAAATTTTAGAAAAATTCATGTTCATAGACCCAGTATTCCCTCTAAACGTTTGAATTAAAATCACAGTTCTTCCGCGAATACGCGTAAATACAGAAGCTTTTCCAAAAAAAAAATTTCAGCAAGGGGATGACGTGTTGGAAATTTTTTTAGCCTTAAAATTTTTTTAGGGATTTTGAAAATCTGAGATCAAGGGAATTTCGTTTTCCTTAACCGAAAATACCCTTTATTTCTCCCTCGTTTCGCTTCGGGCACGCTTTTTTTCTATATATAAAATGAAGATGAAGGGCTTAAACTTTTCCAAAAATTTTAACCCATCTCCGCCTATGATCTACATAAAAGTTCTACTATCTAAAATTTTTTCTTTGCCTCCTAATATCAATTTTTGGAATAGAGGGGGAGGGGAAGGAGAAGGGGTCAAAAATTTTAGTGGAAAATTATTACATCAAGAGTAATATTTTGAGCTATATTGAAAGAAATTTGAATTCAAAGACACATTCACTATCCAGTGGGGGGAGGGGCGGGGTAATGAGAGAGTTGCGCATGTGTGATTTTTTTTTCTCAACGCCACGTTCTGCAACGGAGGCCAGAGACGTATTGAAGGGATAGTTGTTTAAAGAAGAGGTTTTAGTCCAATTTTGGTCACAAAGGACAGTAGATTTTGAATTTTTTGACGATCGTCATCAGCCAGAACTTCTTCAGGATCGTTTTGATGTAAGATACAGGATTCTTTCTCGGTGATACTTGGCACATTCGAAAATTATTTGAGTTATGGAGATTTGGCATTTGTATGCTGGGCATAAGGGAGGAGAGCTTTTATTCAAGATTTAGGAATGTATCAGAAGAGAATGGCCTGAGCGTACTCGCGTAATGATTACGTCGTCTTTTCTATGTTGAAGTTATCTCTCGGAAGCGTATGATTTTTTATGTTTCTTAATTTGTTTGAGGAGGGAATTTGTTGCCAGAATAGTTGAAAATAATAAATTGAAAAATTGCGGAAATTTAAAATAAAACAGTAAAGTAATCGACAGTTTTCCATACAATATCAATTTTAGAAAAAATATTCCATGGAAACTCCGGTATTTTTGGGGAAGGCGAATGTAACCTTTGTGATTTATGCATATTCTTATCGATGCAGGCTGCTGTTTGAAGAGTCACTCCTTCATATGTGGTGATGGAGGGGGCATAAGGAGGCTTTAGCCATTCGTTAAATTTTTTACTAGCTTGTTCCCTCAAATGTCTATGAAAATTTAATAACTGGTTATTTGAAATATCATCTTTGGAGGTGAAATGAAAGTTGTCCTTGAATGCTTATTTTTTAACTATTCATTCCAGGTATTCGGCAAAACCTCTTCTTTCTACACGCTACGCGAGGGGGGGGGGTGGAGCGAAAAAATCGGCAATAGAAGAACACCTTTTTTTTTTTTTTTTTAATTCAGGAGTAGAGGTGGACCTGAACTTGAGCTCATATAACAATGAAAAACAACCTTTGTTTGGAAATTTTCTGATTTATATGATGGTAATAATTTATCGTTTTCTGTTTGACCGTTTCGTATATGCTGAACGATTCACCTTCATTTAGTTTAGGCGAAATTTATGCCATTCTTTTTCAAAGTTAGGCACTCTATGGAAAGTTTGTGTATTTTTTTAGTTTTTTGTCGTTTTCGTCGTATTGTTGTTGAATTTTGAAGGGTACGAAGAATACGAATGACGTAGTAAATGCCTATAAATATGTACAAAATTTTTCAGAAAACTGAAATCAAATAAATGCTTCAAATTGATACTCGTACGTATGGTAGTACTTCTAGCAACAATAAAAGCGTTTCTCGTGAAGAAAATTCGATTTATTATTACCTATTTTTTTTTTTTTTTCGATATACTGGTCGAGTTGAAATTCACGTCGATCTTGAATACGCGTCGTACCTTGAATGTACGTATATTGCGTACAAAAACAAACAAACCGTTTATCACACGTTAAAAGCGGTAAATTTATCGCCGAAGTAAATTTGCGAGCCGAGCCGTCTTTTGATGACGTAATAAGCCAACGTAGCATATAAAGTTCAAAGAATCGGTAAAGTTACATCAAATGTTGTACAGGTACACAAACACACATCCGCATTCGCCCACAGTATCGTACTCGAAACAGTCATAAAATTTAAACTTGGACCGCGAAAGTTTAAACATTTATCAAACACGAAAACGGATGTAGGCGCTTAGGTGTCAGGTGAAGCTCGCACATTATCACGGCAAAGCTTTGAAAACGGACATGGTTGAGAAGGACATGTGAGAGGGTGGTAGGGTGCGGAGAGAGTGGCTGTTATATTAATCATTCGAGGTTAAACCGTTTGCATAAGTACTTCGGATGTTTACTTCTTTTGCAGAAAATCGTACGAGACTCGGTCATCATGTATCGTATTTTGTATATACATATGATAGTTGCCCTATATACCTTTACCTATACCTACCTCTTACAATTTGCACGTTGTGTGCATATACATACGAGGCTAACTCGACGTATATATATATCTTTTTTTCTTATACCGACAAATGAATAGGGGGGGGGGGAGGAAAATGATAATTCAATCGTATTCCCTGTTCACAGACAAAACTTTAATAAAATGTAGTACATGTGACCCCGAGTTTATAACAGT
>FIZR01027547.1:0-20313 GCA_900060175.1 Ferrisia virgata | reverse complement strand
ATCGATATCGACTTTTAATGTATTGATATTGACTGTTAGTATATTGATATCAACCCTTCGAATTCCACGGCTCAAAAAACCTATACTTCGACACCCATATCAATTTTTTATCATTTTTCCGAAGGTAAACTACCCTTATTCCTGTCCAACTCACCCCGCTTCAAATTATCATCCCTTTAGTATATTAATACTTTTTAATTCTTAAAAAACTTATTATATGTACTGAAAATGAATTTTAACCATGAATCGAGCTTCAATCTGTAATGTTTTGACAGAACACCCCAGTTGAAGAACGGAGTCAAGGGGATGAAATTTTGAAAATTGATAAAAATACAATATGGGTATCGTTGTATAGGTTTTCACGGGTGTAGAATTCAAATGTGTGGTGATTTTAAAAAAAAAATTGAATCTCTCCAGAATTGTTGCCAATTTGAGCTTATTTTTGAGCATAATCTTAATTTAATTTCATTCAAGTGTACAAATTTTTTCGAAAAGATCAAAAGTAATTAATTTTTCGAGGTTTTCAATTAACAATTTCAATTATTCTTATTGCCCTTCGCTGGCAATTCTTGGTAATTTTCTGAAAAGATGAATTCCGTTCGACTCAGTAATCGTATTAGGTATAGGCGTAATATCGATGAAATATTTACCAAATTCATAGCATTGAAAAAAGTCGAAGAAAAAACTTAAAAACGGCTGTGACATTCGCCCCTCTTTACATTTTCACATCTCGTACCACCGTTGATGTTGATATTCTTCCATGTCGTTTCTATCGTTATCGACATTATCGTCGAAGCAGACGGTAAAAGAATCATGTTTACTATAGAAATTTTCAAATTATATGAAAAATTCACCCCGCCCTTCCCCCATCCTTTCGAAAAGAAATTTTTCGCTCGAAAACGTTCGTACTTTTTTTTCGCGAGCTATTCTACCACATCGCGAATACGAATATGTATATTCGCGGAAATAACTTTCACTTCGATTTGTATTTTATTGAAAAATCATAATTAAAAAAAAAAAAAAAACGAAGGGGAAAACCCAAAGTAAATAACGGCGAGAAAAAGAATTTGCGCGTCAAAATACGTAATATTTTATTCGAAGTATTTTTAATTTCAAAGAAATACAAATACTGTTGAAGAAGAAAAAAAAAATAAAAAGAGGTTATTTTGAAATACTAAAATGTATACAACGTGAAATTTTTTTCTCGGCTTCTTGTCAATAAAAGAAATTAAAAATATTTTAACGTATCCTATTGAAGAGGATTTTTTTTTTATACATTTCAAAAAAACACTTTTACTTTGGTTTTTCTCTCTTTCGACTCCGACGTCTTGTATTGGTACGAGCTGCTTTTATTCGCAGTAGCAATTCTGAGCTGGTGTTCACCTTCGGCATTATATTCAAGATTCTAATTTTCTTTTGCTTGTTGGTTGGTTCGTCGGTTCCAACGTGTGTATTTCTCATCTCTCAAACAAGGGCGATTTTTAAACTCGACGAGCTCTTTTGCCGTCATCTATTCAAATGAATCAGAATTCAATTTCATTTCGCGTACAAGGTTTGAGATATGCTTACGTGGTAGGAAATGTAAAAAAGAAAAGAAAAGAAAAGAAAACACGATTAAAAGGTTAAATAACCTGCATTTTAAGCATATAGGTGGGTAGGTAGGTAGGTAGGTAGATGCTAGGTATATTTAATATCTTTATGTTATGCAAAGAACACGAGATCTATGTGCGGTAAGTGCATTGCCTTGGAGTACGTATGTTTGTGGTATTTTCGTGTTGAATGAAGTGGAAAAGTACGAGAGCTTACGAAAGGCAGAAGTCTGAGATTTCAATTTTGCAAGAAATGTTTTGAAATATTTTCTTTTCTGTGCGAGCGTATGTATTACATTTTACTCTGCGTTTTTTCTTCTTCATTGCTAAAGTTCGAGTGCTTCACGATGGTGCAGGTAAAGCAGAAAAAGAAGAATATAAAAAGAAAAACAGACAGTTCGAGAATGATATCTGTGTAGAATAAATCTGATGATGATGGAAAAAGATGAAATGCAAATTTCTATTCTTTCATAGTTTAGGAATGTAACAAATTTAAAAAAAAGGAGTTTTAATATTTTAAACGTAGTTTGTGCAATTTTTTCTCCGTTTTTTATCAAATGCCTATCACCCAAGAAATTTTTATTTATTTTTTCGGGCCATCGAAAATGAGATTCAGTATTGAAAACAGGAGCGTTTACCCTACCACACTCAAATTTCTAGCTACCGAAGTTAATTAAGGAACGTTTCGTTTACATTGGAAAATTCTGAAGAAAAGTTAAAAAATGCATTGGAAGCTCTAGAATGGCTGGAAATGGTTAAAAATGAGTGGGAGAATTCGCCCAAATTAATTTCGACACCTGAAAACTTGGATTTGGGGTTTTCTGACATGCTCATTCCATTTACAGACCTTATGTTTGGAAAAAAAATCAATTTTTTGATGGGTCTTTGAAAGGGAGGGTAAAGATGGCACGGAGAGGAACCCTTAAGCTATAAAATTTCAATCTGAATATTTTTTATTCTCACAAATTTTGCGCTATCTTCGTTATTTTTCATAATAAAAGAGAATAATTTAATTTTGGGTATTTCTGTGAGTAGATCTGTGAAATTTGGGGCCCAACAATTGCTCAGAATGAAATTTTTGTCATAAACAAAAATATAAAAAAGCTTTCGAGAAAAAACTTTCACTTGAAATTTTTTTTTGTAAAATCGATAGAAGGGGGGATATATGCATTTTTAAGAAAGTGAGATGGATCCTGTGGAGGGGAGGAGGTAGAAAAAACGGCACCCGGGCTTATTTTTTTCCAAACACCTTCTAGATTAAGAATCAATTGTCAAATTTCTTTTTAAATTTGATTCAAGGGGGAGCATTTTTTTTGTAGTTATTCGACTATATTATAAGGTTAGTCTTTTATTTCGGGTAGATTTTGGAGTAATTATGGACACCTGTCTTTATGCACTACCTTCAGTTCGGTCGTATTCCTTCACACGTTACTGTTACATATTACGTAGACTACGTAGATTACGTACTTCCATGCGATGTGAAGTAAGAAGGAAAAAAATAACATTGTTACGGCAACAATCTCGCACGAGATAGTGTGCGTATGTGTGAGCCTAAAAGCAACGATACGTAGTATGCTAAGGTTGTAAAAAAAAATCTCCATAACCATCCCTTACATCGGTGTGATTATCAGAGCAAATCTTGATACTCGAGAAAGGACAAATACATTAAGATGTCGAGAAAAATGGTGGAAAAACTCAAACGATCGACGTACAGCATAAAAAACACAAAAAACAACAACTAGAATAAAGGGTGGTACGCCGAGTGAAGACTTCAAGGTGCAGAGAATGAGTTAACGAGAATGATACCCACACTTGCACGTTTTCGTCATCGTCACAACAACACAAGTGTTTGTTTTAAAGGGGAAAAAAGACTACAATAGGTAAACTAAAGAACACCTTGGTGGTTGGATAGAGAAAGATGGAGAAAAATAAAAAAAAGTACAGTGATAAAAAATTTACCAAAATATACACGTAAACGTATCAGATATTTGGTTATTTCATGGACCGATAACCACGTATCTGTGTTTTCTTTTTTTTTGCTCTGTCTCGAATGGCATATTACGAATATTTCGAATCTGTTCGAGTGCTCGCGTTATTTTTCTATTAAGTACAACATACGAAGAAAAAAATCCCATCGAAGAGCTATCGCGATGGTAGATGAATAACAGCCAAATCGATGTTTGTAATGTTTATTTGGTTACATTTCACGGGTAAAATAACGATCACCAATGGGAACAGGAAGAGAGGGCGAGTACTTGAAATATGTACAACAAGGCGAAAAGAAAAATATATATAACTCGAATTTTAACCAAATTTACCAATGTGTGACTATTCAACCCTCTGGGGAAGGACTGAAACAGGCCCCAGATCAAACCAAAAATTGGACTCATAGATGTTCAAACTGGAGTCACATTTTTTTATAACTGTGCTCCATGTCCTGCACCATTCTTAGAAGGTACAAACGATGGAAAACTAAAGAACTTACTTTGACATCCAATATCTTCACTCGCTGTCCCCCTTCGAGCTAAAGGACACAAAAATTTTGTATGGTTGGTTTTCAAGTACTATGGTCGGTAAAAATAAGAGGTATTAAACCCTTTGCTTATTTTTTTCCTGCCGTTTTGGTAGGAGTTCTGCTTGTCATAAAGAAGAAATGATTATTTCAGTTGTATTCATTTATTATTTCGTTCATTTGATTATTAATTAATTCTTATAATTATTCATTTTACATTCTCATTGGTCTCATTGTAACAGAGGAGTTAGTATCCTCGTGGTCGTATCTTGGCCTCTTGCTTGATCTTCTCGATTCATCATTCCAGCCTTTTCGTTTCTTCTCTCCGCTTGGCTTAGCTTGCTTTCTCTTAGAGTTATTTGCTGGAACAGTAGTCAAGTACTTGGCGAATCTGTTTCGTTCCCGTATTCTTCGGCGAACTCGTCTTCGAAAGATGGCTGGTAGAGCTGGATCTGACAGGTAGATCCCATACCAGTTTTTGCGTACTGTCATAGCAGCTTTCATCGCGGATGGGTCGAGCATTCGAAATATCATTGAGGATATTTCCAGTGGCAGAGCACTGATGATGTCGAATCGGCATTCCTCGGACGACATTTCACTTCAGTTGACTATTTTTCACTAGAAAACTTCACTTGTTGTCTAAGATCAGAGTGAGCAGTTACAATAGGTGTGATTAGTCTGGTCGTTTGAGCGCTATTGGCATCTGATTGGAGTGGGCTTTAGTTTATATAGCATTTGAAGTTTGGGTGTGGTTCCTGAGCTGACCACTCCCTATAGAACAAGTCATGCTAGTTGAAGGGCGCGGCCCATTGCAGGCCTTTGCTGTGTTTTGTTGAGGTGAACGTGAGTCTTGGCTCATACCTGAAATTGTTTCCTTGATTGATGCTACTGCATGGAATTGATGTTTTGAAATTTTATTTATGGAATGAACTCGCAACTGATTTTTAAAAATCGTTATAATTGAATAAATTTATATTAGTTTATTAAGTGTGAAACTTCAAAGGGATGGCATTAAAAACAAATTTTGCATCATTATTTCCTAAATATTTCTTTTAATTTATTTTTATACAAAGTTTGATTTTGGAAATATTTGTTTCACTTATGCGCTTAATTTTATGCTGAATTTCTGCAATTAATCAATTCATAATTTTTTTCTTGTTTGTTTTAGGTGAGTACAAATTATCTAGTTGTAAATATGTACAATATGGTCAATGGATACCTGAGTAAGTTACTATTTTATAATTATTCAAAGATATCCAGTTCCAATTTGTGTAAAAATCACAGAATTGTTGATTTAAATTTATTTACAAATTCATAATGTTATGAGGTTTGGAAGATTTCCAACTTCGAAATATGCATTTTAAGAGTCTGTCGAATTCCCTACGTTGAGTTAGGATGAGGCATACTGTAGAAAAAAGGGATGTGAGGTGGAAGTACAACTGCAATTCATCTATACTTGTAATTTATCATGCACTGACCATAATGAAAATCCGACGTTAATGATTTTTTCATATGTGTAATGAAGGAAAAGAAATTGAAGGCAGGAATCTACCAGAAATGTAAAAATAATAGGACATGAAATGATTGAAAAAAATTAAGGAAATTACAAAATCCAAAACCAAAGTTTGAAGCATCCAAAAAACACATGGTAGTTTAGTTTAATGATTTTTCCCCACCTCTCAGTTCTAGGTCCTGTTTGAGTTACTAATTTCTCACCTATAAATACTGCAAGCTCTCCTCTTTTCATTACTTTTGGGTTCAATGTGTTCTTTTGATGAAGTATGTAACAAAATGTTCAATTGTAAAATTTATTTACTAGAAGCTAATAGAGCTTTTAGATGTTTGTTTTGCATCAAGAAGAAAAGATCATTGCAATAGTATTTGGTTTATTATTTTTTACATTTTATTATTAGTTGATTTTCATTGTTAATTATTCTACATTCGCATAGGTATTATTACAGCAGAGGAGCGAGTGTCCTCGTAGTCGTATCTCGGTCTCTTGCTCATTCTTCTTGATTCCTCATTCCAGCCTTTTCGTTTCTTTTCTTCAATTAGCTTAGCTTGTCTTTTCTTAGACTTTTTTGGTCGAGCAGTAGTCAAGTACTTGGCGAATCTGTTTTGTTCCCGGATTCTTCGGCGAGCTCGTCTTCGAAAGATGGCTGGTAGAGCCGGATCAGATTGGTAGATCCAATACCAGTTTTTGCGTACTGTCAGTGCAGCTTTCATCGCGGATGGGTCGAGCATTCGAAATATCATCGAGGATATTTCCAGCGGCAGAGCACTGATGATGTCGAATCGGCATTCCTCGGACGACATTTTACTTCGCTTCAATATTTTCACTTGAAAACTTCACTTGTTAATTTAAGATCAGAGTGAGCAGTTTATAATTGGTGTGATCAGTCTGGTGGTTTGAGCACTATTGGCATCTGATGGGAGTAGCCTGTGGTTTACATAGCATTGGAAGTTTGGGTGTGGTACCTGAGCTGATCTCTCCCCAAGAACAAGTCCTACAGAAAGAAGGGCGTGGCCCATAGTGAGCCTTTTCTGTGTTGTGTTGATGTGTACCTGACTCTTGGATCATGCTTGTAATTTTTTGATTGATAATACAGCGTGGAATTTAGACTTTTTAATTTTATTCAAAGATTCAATCTCTACTGTTTTTCATGAACATTTCTATTTGAATAAAGGGTATTTAGCTTCAGCCCCGAATTTTGAGTATTTTCTGAGCTTTAAGATGTGTGTGTGGCATAAAGAAGAAATGATTTTTTCAGTTGTATTCATTTATTACATTGTTCATTTTATTATTAATTAATTCTTACAATTATTCATTTTACATTCTCATTGGTCTCATTGTAACAGAGGAGTTAGTATCCTCGTGGTCGTATCTTGGCCTCTTGCTTGATTTTCTCGATTCCTCATCCCAGACTTTTCGTTTCCTCTCTCCACTTGGCTTAGCTTGCTTTCTCCTAGAGTTATTTGGTGAAGGAGTAGTCAAGTACTTGGCGAATCTGTTTTGTTCCCGGATTCTTCGGCGAACTCGTCTTCGAAAGATGGCTGGTAGAGCCGGATCTGACAGGTAGATCCCATACCAGTTTTTGCGCACCGTCATAGCAGCTTTCATCGCGGATGGATCAAGCATTCGAAATATCATCGAGGATATTTCCAGTGGCAGAGCACTGATGATGTCGAATCGGTATTCGTCGGACGACATTTTACTTCAGTTCAATATTTCTCACTTGAAAACTTCACTTGTTGTCTAAGATCAGAGTGAGCAGTTACAATAGGTGTTGTCAGTCTGGTGGTTTGAGCGCTATTGGCATCTGATTGGAGTGGCCTGTGGTTTATATAGCATTTGGAGTATGGGTGTGGTACCCGACCTGACCACCCACTAAATTCAAGTCAGGGGGGTTGAAGGGTGTGGCCCACTATGAGCCTTTGCTGCGTTTTGTTGATGCGTACGTGACTCTTTTCATGTTCATTAAGTAGAGGACTTAGATATGCTTTCTGTGAATTTCAACTTTCCATGCTTGAGGTTTTAGCTATCCTCTTCAATATACACCAAGAAGCATATCATTTCATGAATGGGCAATGGGCAATTCGCATAGTTCATGTAACTTTTCATTCAAAAATCAGTGTCAAAATGGTAACGCATTGCTTTGCTTTTTTTTATTCTTACAAATAACACTCACACAAAACCAGCGAGTCAAGTTCGTACAAAAGACGCTGAAAAGACGGATAGAGATAAAATGCACACAGGGAGGTAATTTCCCAAGTTCGCGTGTATCGTAAAACCGCACACGTTTCACGTATATTACGTATAAAGAAGAACGTGGTGGACGAAATATCAACCCAGTACTGATGGTGGTGGTTGGAAAGAACGTTAGAGGTAGGGAGGATCATACGGAGGGAAAATATTATCGTATAACGTATACTTTCTTCGGAACAGTATCCTATCTGTTTGCGAGGACTAGAGAAGCGCTCGTGTTGAGGAATATGATGGAAGGTGTTAAGGGGTAGGGTCGCAGCACCGCAAGAACGTGATTATTCGCGAGAACACATGCGGCGCGGCGTTCAAGAATATATAAAGTTTTTAGGGCTTATAACGAGTAAAATTATGGTCTTTTAAAATTTTTAATTCCCCTTTTGCTTTTTGAAACGCTGTCAAAGTTCAAAGTTTAATTTGATCTTGTTAATAAAAGTTAATAAAATACGTTGCCGGAGGATTAAACATTTAAAATGCTGGTACACTGCGCCTTTCGCTTCCTTTCTCCCTACCACTAGTCGCTCCATTCTGGCAACTCTATCATGCATACTTATACGCACTCTTTCTCACCTCCACAGTACACTTGGTGTCATAAAATAAGGCCGCGATGGTATCCAGTACGAGGCTGCAAGACGAAAGTATACCGAGAAAAATTTCTTTTACGTAGATTTAATATGTATACTTAATGATCGTACTTTTGTGACTAGGAGGGAAGAGAGAGGTTGAATTTGCACATTCATCATCAATCGAACCTTACTATCACATCTCTAGATCTTACTTCCCTCCTTTTGCATATGCATCTGTCTGTTTATAAATAGTATTTAAAATAGTAATGTTAGTTTATAAGCTCTAACGCGAGTGTACCTACCTACAATGTACGTATACGTTTTCGTAAACCTTTCAACGTGACGGTTGGAAAGAAGAGGAGAGGTTTTTTCGCTTATCTTACATATGGTATATGTGCAGGTAAACGTATATCAGGTGTCAAAATTTATTTCGTCTACATTGCGAAGCACGTATTTGTGAGCTAGCTAGGTTGTTTGTCTGCGTACGTTAGTTGGTTCGTCTTCGTTCTTTCATTCGCGATAAATTCGAATACGTCAATAATGCGACGAAAACGACGACGACGACGACGACGACGACAATAAAACGAGATGGCTTTTTAGGTAAATAAGGAAAATAATTAAAAAAATAGCGAATGTTTACGACGATGAAAAATGATACCGAGGGAAATAACGTATACGTGTAATCTTATTGCGGTAAAACGAAAATGGTATATGAGTGAGAATAAGAAAATGCTGGATAAAAAGTGTAGGTAGAGGTAGCTAAACTTATTCCGTTAGCGTTGGCATCGTCATCGTCATCGTTGTCGTCGTCGTCGTATGATGGAATAAAATGTAAATAAACCAAGATGATGTAACGTGAATTGCGGCGCGAAATCTGACATGCATTCGGTTTTTTAAGTTCGCCAAAAAAAAAAAAAAAAAAATAAGAAAGATTATACAAAAGGTGGAGGTTTTTAAAATGGAAGAAATTACGGTAATGGGATATGAGCCCTAGGGTGAGAATTGATAATGTTATTTTTTCATGGTCTGATCGCAGCTTATCATAGGCATAGTGTAAAAGTATCAATTCATCGCATCTTGTTCAGGATGTGATTAGTGTTTTTCAACAATCTGATTAGAAGGTGGTGGTTTTTCCTTCTTAGAAATATCTATTTAATAATCGAAAACAAGAAATTATTTTGAGTCCGGTCTGAGAGTAGAGAAACATCACTTTCTATAGCCTTAAATTCTCAAACAGTTTATCAGAAAATATGTGATTTTATCCGGAAAAAAGAAAAATAATCTTTTTTGGGGTATTGTCTCCTTAATCGCAATTTTCTGTTAATCAGTTTCACTTGAAAATTTTCAAAACTGGTAAAGAACATGCCCATACTCAACTGTGATTGGTTGGTAGGCGTGGTCAACACATGGCACCTCCTTAAATCATAACGTGTTTGGTTTGTAAGGAGTGGCTACATAATATGCTCCACCTCCTGGTATCTTGAAAAGTTGGTTAGATGCTGAACAAATGGCTCCTCAATTAACCAATAGGCTTAAACCTTAAATTTTAACGACATCAAATTTCAAGAGGTGCTGAGAGGCAAAAGTCTGATCATCGCTATTCCAGCTCTTCATAATTCCAAAATAGGTATGCAAGTTCAGTAGAAATTCCATATGTGCTTTTGGGAAGTTTCGAATGATCAGTCCCATTCCTACCTTTCATAATCTTTGAATAGTAGTTTCAGGTTGGTTTTTGCAGTTTTCCAAAATTGTCTTTTTAATAACTTCCCTTCACGGGGGGTTGAAATTTGACATTTAGGTTCAGTAAAAATTTCAGATGTGCTTTTAGGGCGTTTCAAATGATCAGTCCCATTCCTACCTTTCATAATCCATAAATAGTAGTTTTAGTTTGGTTTTCCTAGTTTTTCGAAATTCTCCTTCCAACAACTTCCCTTCAAATTGAGCTCGATGGTTGAAATTTGATGTACTTCTGGGTGATTTCGAATGATCGACCTGATCTCTCCTTTTCATGATCTCAAAATGGCAGCTCATAACTTCACTTCAAATTGAGCTCGGAGGTTGAAGTTTGGTGATCATAGATGTGGTGTTTTGAGGGACTTGACTTTTCAGTGATATTGCACCACGTCACCGCCCAAAAAAAGTAGTTTTTGGCAATATTTAACCTCATTATCTATATCATATTGCATAAGAAAACCAGGCTATGACAGATTACCAACCTATGACGTATGAAGATGAAAATATCGATGAAATCTGTTTTGTGATTCGAGAAGACCATTGGAACAAGTTTTGGCCTTATCAGATATCAACATTGAAGTATGCTAAATAGCACATTCTACAGTTGATCATCAAAATCTGTACTGTTCAGATTTTGAAGGCTTTGGCATTGCTGACCAACTGTTCTAAGCTGTTAACATCTGGATTGTCAATAGTTGGATTATATTTATATAAAAAGGTTGAATGTTATGAAAAAAGTGCTAAGCAATTTTCAAAATTCATTGCAAATCAGATGAAATTTGAACTTCTGCAGGAACCAGGAGTTGTTGGTAGTCCAGACATTATTGGTCCACTATTAATCGTTCACAGCTGACCATCAACTCTTCATGAATCTGGACCATCAAGAGTTAATAGTCCAAATTTTGATAGCTCACCATTATTGGTCAACTTTTCACACTCCTCAATTAAGTGTTGACCATCGACTGCTGATTATCCAGTGATGACAGACATGGACTATCACCAAAAATCGGTTGAATTTGGGCAATAGACTCAGAGTGGTGACATATTTGATGGTTTTGTGTAGGGGATCATCTTGGGCCAAAATTTGGTTTAACCCGAATTTGGGGAAGGGGGTTCTGAGGTACTGATATTGCAGAAATTGTTTGTTCTTGAACAAAATGATGGAGAGTTTAAAATTATGTATGCTATATCTTGAAATTAGCTTCCCAAATCAGTTGAAAGGGGAGATAAGGGGGTTTCCCCCTTTTTGACCAACAACTACTGCTCCACGTATATCTACCCTCCAAACTACGGTAGGTGATTGAAATTCAACGTGTATATTTAGTAGAGTCTCTGAATTTGCTTCTGCGGGGTTACAACTTTTCAGCCTTCACACTACCCGCTCACAGTCTCAAAGATGTAGTCTTTTGTTCGGATTTTGTTATTTTTCAAGTTGATGGCACGCATATCTCCCCTCCAAATTGAGCTAGGAGGTTGAAATTCAGCATATGAATTTAGTAGGAATCCTAGATGTGTGTTTTTGGGGATGTAATCGCCCAGGCCCATTGCACCTTCTTCGTAGCCTCGAAGATATAGTTTTTTTTTTTTTTCAGATTTTCTAATTTTTCATGTTGATGGCATGCATATCTCCCCTCCAATTTGAGCTAGGAGGTTGATATTTGGTATGTAAATTTAATAATGGTTATAGATATACCTTTTTGAGAGTTTCAATTTTTGAGCCTCATTGCCTCCCTTCCCTCTCCACTATACCGAAAATGTGGATTTTTGATCGGTTGGTTTTTTCTTATTTTTTGAGCTTGTTCCACGCATATCTCCCCTCCAAATTGAGCTAGGAGGTTGATATTTGGTATGTAGATTTAGTAATGATTCTGGATATACGTTTTTGAGAGTTTCAACTTTTGAACCTCATTTCCTCCCTTTCCTCCCCCACATTACCAAAAATATAGGTTTTTGGTTGGTTTTTCTCATTTTTTGAGTTTGGTTCTGGGCATATTTCCTCTCGAAATTGAGATAGCAGGTTGAAATTTGGAATGTAGATTTAGTAAAAATCGTAGGTGCGCATTTTTGGGATTTCAGCTTTTTTGCCCCATTGCACCCTCTTACAGTTCCAAAAATGTGGGTTTTCGGTTGATTTCACACGCCTCCAGATTGAGCTCAGAAATCGAAATTTGATGTGCAGACTTAGTAAGGCACCTGAATTTGTGTTCTGGAAGTTTCGACTTTTCAGCTTCTATTACACGCCACCGCAGCTCCGAAAATGTGTCATCCTGGTCAATTCAATATCTACCTGTACCTCGCCATTTCTTTTACTTGGCAAAAAACAGACTCGATTTATTTTCGCTGTATTTTGCTAAGCGCTTTTGTATACACCGACAAGTACAATGACTCGACCCATCTTAGCCGAGCGAGAATGAAGCACGACTTCATGTTCGTACATGAAAATCTCACTTTTACATCGCCTCCTTATTCGACTATTTTCAATTGCAGCTTGCTGAAGATATACCCATCCTCGTTTTCAGAATGCTAAATTACCTCTACAGCTGTCTGTCTCGCTTCATTTGTTTTTTTGTTTTACTGTCGAAAACGGCGGTCACTCTCATCTACATGGAATCGGACCCATCGGACACGGTGCGGTATACGAGTACGACGCAAGGATACAAACGTACCGGCCAAATGTAAACATTTGGTAAACACCGCGTTGCTTTAAAATCTTGGCTTTAGGATGGGTGAAAAGCTGCGGCTTGTTTTCGAATGGTATCTCTCGACTGTTGAGTCGAGTCGTTCGCTGTGCACTTCGCGCATTCGGTTCCACCCCTGGTCCGCTGCCCTGCATTCGACTCGAAATCTCATAAAATTTCTCATGCGAACTTTGCAAACTCGATTAGTGAAACCCTTCGGTAATTACTGTTTGCTCGGTTTTACCTTTCATATTTACATAATTAATAATGTTTCGAACGAAGAATGTTAAAAGCAGCGAATTTCGATTATCCGCGTAACGTAACTGCCAACTGCGCTGGCATTAACTCTATCGCGTCTTTAAGGTGGGTTATATTAGGTAGTCTCGTGGTACTTGGTGGGCATTTTTGCAGGTAGGTGCGGGCGATAGGATGATGATTTAGAATCCGCTCCGGTTCGGTGTTTTGTGGGTACTGGTGGTGGCAGGGGAGGGGGGAACGGACTTATACTTATATCAATGTATGATGTTAAGAGTTTAGAAAACAGAGGAGTAAGAGAGACGTGTAAAATAAAAGATCATATGATATGGCTCAGGGTGAGTAGGCATACACGTAATAAAACGAATGGATGGTCGTCAAGTCTCGTACATTGTATCATTCTCTCAACATTCTGCTGTTGTTTTCATTGCATCAAAGTAGGTAAAGTACATATCAACTACGAATGTTAAATTTATCATTATATGCTGTAGGTATACTATGCTCTGTACACACAATATCCTTTCTTTTTGCTTTGAATCAGTCTTCATCAAAGCTTTTTGGCTCGAACCGTGTTTGAGTTACGCTTGATTTAAAACTTGATTTATTTTGCTTTGTTACTATACATTCACGTACCTACCTACCTACCTACCTACCTATCTACCTGCAAGTGTGAAGTCCACGAATGACGTACGTGTGCATGAAATTTACTCGTACAGTGTAATAGAAAAATAGCACAATAGCACGAGTATTATACGTGGACTGCAAATAGCGGAAGGAAAAGTGGTGGAGTGTCAGATACAATCGAAATATAGTTGAAGTGAGGACCAGCGTATGTATTTGTGATTTTCGAAATTCAACGTTAGTTTGCCGCGTACAGGTAGATACCTTACCTACTATCCAGGCCTATGTTTTATAATCATCGTTTTTGATGTCCCGCGTGTCCTGCTATAACTTGCGAGCTAACTAGCAATTTTAACAAAAGACTCATTAGAGAGTAGGTAGAATAACTGATTGAATATTTGGCTGTAATTAAGCCGGTGCAATTACAATCGAATGCATATATGGTTCAATATCAATTGTGCTGGATTCTAAAGGTAAACGAGCTGAGGTGTGAAAACCCCCACGATTACGTACCTTCTAATTGCGCTATTTGGAAACAAGAATGAATATAAATTTGCTTGTTGTTATATACCTAACTCGAAAATTCTTCGCTCTGATGGTAGCTGTCCTGAAATTTTTGGAAATTGTATTAGACTTAAATTAATCTTTTCTCTCTCTCTCTCTCAAAACAACAAGAAGAAACCCTGAAACTTTATTGATGGTTGTTTCTTGCTGGTATCCAGACATCTCTGTGAAGCACGTTTGTCATCTTTATGCACCCAAGTCGCTATTTTTTAGACTTCTTTGTCTTACCTTTACCTCTTCACTTTTAGTCTGAATGATTTTTAAAATGTTGATATTTCTACGGTATTATTTTCAATTTATTTTTTGACAATTTCATTAGTTGCCTTTTGCTTATCCTCTCGCTGCATTCTGGCCACCCTCACTTCTTTATTATCATCCGTTTAGCTCACGTTTGAACTCAGTTTGTATGATTAATTTTATAATCTTAGTTTGAGCCTGTTCCTATTTCAGATAATTGTAGCAAAAATAGATGCATCACGTGTTAATTAAATTGCATACTTAGTTCGCCGTAAATACGACTTATACGAATATTGTATTTAAATAAAATATAATTCAAAAATAATTAACGCGACCATCTTAATCTATCACATATTGCTTGATGATCCTGAGAAATCATTTTAATTGAGAAAACAATTGGATGCCTATTCCATCGCAGTTCCAAAAATTTGTATTTCTCGTGAGAAAAAATCTAGTCCAAGGTATTTTTGAAGGAACCCGTTGAAACTTATACCGGTGTATGGCGGTGGTAAGGACAGAGCTTGCTTACACGATTTTTTGAGCATTTTTCGGTTCATAGGAGAAGAGAGATAAGCGAAAGAAAATTTCAGATCGTCATTGCTCAGAACTAAAGGTGGTTGCAAAAGATTTCTTCTTTCAAAATGTAAGTTTTAATAAGCACTTTCTAGCAGTAAAGTCGTTTACTCTTTTTGAGTTGTGTAGATGTGATATTTTTGAGAGTGAATAACTTTGGGGCAAAATTCAATCATGCCTCAATTTATTAGACAAGGTGCTGAGAAGTGAAAATGATTAAAATGAATTTTTTAAATCAGTTAGAAGGGGTAATATAAGGGAATAGTATTTCAACGTGGAGAGACTGAATAGGTTCAGTAAAGGTCTTAAATGTGCCTCTTTGTAGAGGGAATAATGCCCAAAATGGTAATCCTGGAATCAGCAGTATAGGGATGTGATGACTCAATTTTTTTAGGGTTACTGAATCATTCTAGAATATAATCTATTTCTAAAAGTCGCAGTTTTTTCATCATTATGGTGAGGAAGGGAAGGATGAGGCAGCTTCTGCTCTCTGCAATATTTGGGGTCAGCTTATAATATCTTATTGATGGTTAATAGAAAAATTAGAATTTTATTATCTTTAAAAGATGGTCATTTGAGAGAGACAGAGAGAGGGGGGAGAAGGTTTCAGTTTGGCATATAGAAGAAAAGATTATTTCAATTGTATTTGTTTATTCATTTGTCCATTTTATTATAAGTTGATATTTATTATTATTTATTTTACATTCTCATTGGTCTCATTGTAACAGAGGAGTTAGTATCCTCGTGGTCGTATCTTGGCCTCTTGCTTGATCTTCTCGATTCATCATTCCAGCCTTTTCGTTTCTTCTCTCCGCTTGGCTTAGCTTGCTTTCTCTTAGAGTTATTTGGTGAAGGAGTAGTCAAGTACTTGGCGAATCTGTTTTGTTCCCGGATTCTTCGGCGAACTCGTCTTCGAAAGATGGCTGGTAGAGCCGGATCTGACAGGTAGATCCCATACCAGTTTTTGCGCACCGTCATAGCAGCTTTCATCGCCGATGGATCAAGCATTCGAAATATCATCGAGGATATTTCCAGTGGCAGAGCACTGATGATGTCAAATCGGCATTCGTCGGACGACATTTCACTTCAGTATTTTTCACTAGAAAACTTCACTTGTTGTCTAAGATCAGAGTGAGCAGTTACAATAGGTGTGATCAGTCTGGTGGTTTGAGCGCTATTGGCATCTGATTGGAGTAGGCGTTGGTTTATATAGCATTCGAAGTTTGGGTGTGGTACCTGAGCTGATCACTCCCCAAGGACAAGTCATGCAGAAAGAAGGGCGTGGCGCATAGTGAGCCTTTGCTGTGTTGTGTTGATGTGTACGTGACTCGTGGATCATGCTAGTATTTTTTGATTGATAAAACAGCGTGGAATTAGCATTTTTGTAGTGCACGACCTTTATATAGGTAAATAAAAAAAAAGAAAAACTAGTTAAGGCACTACACTGTGTGAATGATTTATTTTTTTTCTTTTAAACAATTTATCGCGAAAAAAAAGGAAGAAAAAACAAAAAACAAAAAAAAACTGATTAGAATAAATACAGAAACCAACGCGCCAAAGTAAATAAATTAACAAAACAAACATACGCATCGAAGACAATATATAAATAAATAAACGGAATAAAAATAACAGACAAACTGCAGATACAAAATGAAAATCAAAGACTGGTAATCCGACGCTGTAACTGGAAACAAAGAACGATGAGCAGTAAAAAATGATACACCTCGATGCTGGAACTATGAAGACTACGCCGATTTCTCCTATTGCACGCAAATACAACAGAACAACACTCGATCACAATACATTGGTAACAATATAGAATTCAGAAAAAGAAAAAGATCGCGAATTCATCAACCAAAAGAAAAACATTTTTTTTTTTTTACAAAACAAACAAAAAAAAATGTGACCAATTCGGCATCAATAAAAGACAGCCAATTGATATAAAGTACTATTATTACCAAAAAAAAAAAAAAATTAAAGTGGGTGGCGAACCGCTGCAAAATGCAAAAAAAAATTGCCTGTAAGCTAAAAAAAGCAAACCAAAAAATATGTAGGTACCGTTCCTTTTAAAGTATCAATCGCCACTGCCCCAATAACATCCTTGCATACTTGACACAGATTTGAAAAAACGTTATCAGTTATATGTCTATTTACCCCGCTGTACCTACATCAAACTGGTTTGCCTTTATCGGAAATAAACAAAATTAATTCCTCACTACATTTTTTAATTTTATTTAAAGATTCAATCTCTGTTGTTTTTCATGAACATTTATATTTGAATAAAGGGTATAGCCAGTGAAGGGATGATTTTGGCTTCAGCCCCAAATTTGGAGTATTCTCTGAGCTTTAAGATGTCTGTTTTGTATAAAGAAGAAATGATTATTTCAGTTGTATTCATTTATTACATTGTTCATTTTATTATTAATTAATTCTTACAATTATTCATTTTACATTCTCATTGGTCTCATTGTAACAGAGGAGTTAGTATCCTCGTGGTCGTATCTTGGCCTCTTGCTTGATTTTCTCGATTCCTCATTCCAGCCTTTTCGTTTCCTCTCTCCACTTGGCTTAGCTTGCTTTCTCCTAGAGTTATTTGGTGAAGGAGTAGTCAAGTACTTGGCGAATCTGTTTTGTTCCCGGATTCTTCGGCGAACTCGTCTTCGAAAGATGGCTGGTAGAGCCGGATCTGACAGGTAGATCCCATACCAGTTTTTGCGCACCGTCATTGCAGCTTTCATCGCGGATGGATCAAGCATTCGAAATATCATCGAGGATATTTCCAGCGGCAGAGCACTGATGATGTCGAATCGGCATTCCTCGGACGACATTTTACTTCACTTCAATATTTCTCACTTGAAAACTTCACTTGTTATTCAGGATCAGAGTGAGCAGTTACAATAGGTGTGATCAGTCTGGTGGTTTGAGCGCTATTGGCATCTGATTGGAGTGGGCTGTGGTTTATATAGCATTCGAAGTTTGGGTGTGGTACCTGAGCTGACCACTCCCTATAGAAAAAGTCATGCTAGTTGAAGGGCGAGGCCCATTGCAGGCCTTTGCTGTGTTTTGTTGAGGTGAACGTGACCCTTGGCTCATGCCTGAAATTGTTTCCTTGATTGATGCTACTGTATGGAATTGATGTTTTGAAATTTTATTTATGGAATGAACTTGCAACTGATTTTCATCAATCGTTATAATTGAATTAATTTGTACTAGTTTATCAAGCGGGAAACTTCAAAAGGATGGCATTAAAAACAAATTTTGCATCATTATTTCCTAAATATTTCTTTTAATTTATTTTTATACAAGGTTTGATTTTGGAAAGATTTGTTTCACTTATGCGCTTAATTTTATGTTGAATTTTTGCAATTAATCAACTCATAATTTTTTCTTGTTTGTTTTAGGTGAGTACAAATTATCTAGTTGTAAATATGTACAATATGGTCAATGGATACCTGAGTAAGTTACTATTTTATAATTATTCAAAGAATTCCAGTTCCAATTTGTGTAAAAATCACAGAATCGTTGATTGAAATTTACTTACAATTTCAAAATGTTATGAGATTTGGAAAATTTCCAACTCCGAAATATGCGTTTTAAGAGTCTGTCGGATTCCCTACGTTGAGTTAGGATGAGGCATACTGTAGAAATAAGGGAAGTAAGGTGGAAGTACAACTGCAATTCATCTATACTTGAAATTTACCATGCACTGACCATAATGAAAATCCGACTTTTATGATTTTTTGATACGTGTAATGAAGGAAAAGAAATTGAAGGCGGGAATCTACCAGAAATGTAAAAATAATAGGACATGAAATGGTTGAAAAAAGTGAAGAAACGAAATCTGAAACTATGGTTTGAAGCATCCAAAAAACACATGGATGTTTAGTTTAATGATTTTTCCCTACCTCTCGGTTCTAGGTCCTGTTTGAATTACTAATTACTCACCTATAAATACTGCTACCTCTCCTCTTTTCATTACTTTTGGGTTTAATGTATTCTTTTGATGAAGTATGAAACAAAATGTTCAATTGTAAAATTTATTTACTAGGAGCTGATAAGAGCTTAGAGATGTTGTTTGGCATAAAGAAGAAAAGGTTATTGCAGTTGTACTTGGTTTATTATTTTGCACATTTTATTAAGTTGATTTTCTTTGTTAATTATTCTACATTCGCATAGGTATTATTACAGCAGAGGAGTTAGTATCCTCGTGGTCGTATCTTGGCCTCTTGCTTGATCTTCTCGATTCATCATTCCAGCCTTTTCGTTTCTTCTCTCCACTTGGCTTAGCTTGCTTTCTCTTGGAGTTATTTGCTGGAGCAGTAGTCAAGTACTTGGCGAATCTGTTTCGTTCCCGTATTCTTCGGCGAACTCGTCTTCGAAATTGTTTATTAATTTGTCCATTTTATTATAAGTTGATATTTATTATTATTTATTTTACATTCTCATTGGTCTCATTGTAAGAGAGGAGTCAGTATCCTCGTGGTCGTATCTTGGCCTCTTGCTTGATCTTCTCGATTCATCATTCCAGCCTTTTCGTTTCTTCTCTCCGCTTGGCTTAGCTTGCTTTCTCCTAGAGTTATTTGGTGAAGGAGTAGTCAAGTACTTGGCGAATCTGTTTCGTTCCCGTATTCTTCGGCGAACTCGTCTTCGAAATTGTTTATTAATTTGTCCATTTTATTATAAGTTGATATTTATTATTATTTATTTTACATTCTCATTGGTCTCATTGTAAGAGAGGAGTCAGTATCCTCGTGGTCGTATCTTGGCCTCTTGCTTGATCTTCTCGATTCATCATTCCAGCCTTTTCGTTTCTTCTCTCCGCTTGGCTTAGCTTGCTTTCTCCTAGAGTTATTTGGTGAAGGAGTAGTCAAGTACTTGGCGAATCTGTTTTGTTCCCGGATTCTTCGGCGAACTCGTCTTCGAAAGATAGCTGGTAGAGCCGGATCTGACAGGTAGATCCCATACCAGTTTTTGCGCACCGTCATAGCAGCTTTCATCGCGGATGGATCAAGCATTCGAAATATCATCGAGGATATTTCCAGTGGCAGAGCACTGATGATGTCGAATCGGTATTCGTCGGACGACATTTTACTTCAGTTCAATATTTCTCACTTGAAAACTTCACTTGTTGTCTAAGATCAGAGTGAGCAGTTACAATAGGTGTTGTCAGTCTGGTGGTTTGAGCGCTATTGGCATCTGATTGGAGTGGCCTGTGGTTTAT
>FIZR01027546.1:0-10356 GCA_900060175.1 Ferrisia virgata | reverse complement strand
TGTACTCTTCGAATGTCCCAAGTATCACCGAGAAAGAAACCTATTTCTTACATCAAACGATCCTGTAGAAGTCCTGACTGATGATCGTCAAAAAAATTCAAAATCTACTATCCTTTGTTACCAAAACTGGACTAAAACCCCTTCTTTAAACAACTATTCCTTCAATAGGCCTCTGGCCTCCGTTGCAGAACATGGCGTTAATGACATAGATGAACAGCAGTTTTAAAGTAATAGAGAACTTTAGGAAATGCTGAAAAAATTATGATATTGTTCGTATGCCTGTAATCAATTATGCGAATTTATGTTCAAAATCTCCATGAATCACCAACACAGCATGTTCTTTCATTGGATCCGACTCCCTTTTCTCTGTGGATTTTCTAATAGCCCCCATCTCAACGTTCTTCCTTATATTCTTCTTTCCATTTCTACCAACGTGTCTGAGATGTTATTTAGTTGGTACAAAATTTCAAACTTACCGTCAATACTTTTGAATTTAAGCCGAGTTTCTCCTAATTTTATTTCGTGAACATCTTCAATGTGATGCTTTAAACAGTTTGAGTTGCTGAATGAACACGATTCCAGATATTTCGGATATTCAATGTTTGATTTAGGTGAAAAAATACCATCGAAGGTTTTTTGGTGGAGAACTAAATTTCTTTTTAATGTAAAAACTTTTGAACATGCCTCACAAATCATACTCATTTTAAAAAATAGCAACTTCACTACACATGTTGAGAAAATATATAGTATGAAAACACGATGAAGTTGTGACGATTGTGACGTTTCTGTGATAAAAATTTTTGCTCAACTTGTGCCTCGATCTGGTCATTATTTTTGAAAAATTATTCTATCGTCTCCCAGCATGACTTATACCTACTATTGAGATTTATGACTAATACTGTAGATATTTAGTTTTAACAATTCAAGTCAACATTTAAAAATGGAGTTAATAGCATAAGTTAAGGAACTTGCTGCTCAGAAAATGTATTACTTTTCTTTCAACCAATTCATTATAATATTTATTAAAAATACTCAAAGGGTACCTATAGTTAAGGTAAAAGATTTGGCTCTGTTCTCAGATTTGGAAAATTATCATGAACCATGGTTAAGGTCGCAAAAATAATTTTTGAGCGTAAGAACCAGCTCTCTATCCCACTTACCTCCATTACTTGAATAAAAAAATTATTAAAAATTATCATAAAGGTGTTTTTTTTGCCTTATGCTAGAAAATTGAAACTAACCAAAATTTGAAATGTGTATAGGCAGGAGGGGGCTATATACTAGAATTTTTTAAAAATTTTCAGCCGGTAGGTGGGGAGAAATGAACAAAAAAAAATTTCAAATGAATTTTTTTTCTAATATATTTATCTCAGAGAGCACTTATTACTCTCTAAATACTCATTTCTTCATTTTGAATGGCGAGTCACGTTGAAAATTAAAAAACCTCCGGAAAAACGAGAATTTTTTGAAATTTTTTCCACAATGAGAAGAGTGTATCAGAAAACCATCGCATCCATGTTTTCGTTTATGTATGTTCAGGCCTGTGCGCCAAATTATTCCAAGGGATCGTTAATAGACTAACTTCGACCTGAATTCCAATTTTCAATGGTAAAAAATATAGAATTTGACATGTTTGTCAAAAATACATATACCTGAGCGAAGCGAAGGTGAAAATTTTGGAAAAAGTAATATTTTTTAGTCTGATTTGTTATGTAATATTGTCAATGAAAACGAGGCTACCACAGTCTATCGACCAACGGTGGTGGAGGAGGGGGAGCTTACCAACAAAATCTGTTCTAGGGTACTAGAAGACCATTAAGAAAATTTTTGGCCATGTCAGATTTTTTTTTAATTAATTTTTTTCTTGAACACTAAAATCATTTATTCTGCTCGATATTGACCGAAATCGCTTTAATTCGGCCAATCAGCTCGGTTTGAGTGGGAATGACCTTGGGTGAAAATTCAATTTTGCCCCATTTCAGGAGAGGGGTGCTGAGAGGCCAAAAACACATAAATTGTTCCTTTTTAAGTCAATCGATAGAAAATTCAAAGTTATAGAACATATCTAAAAATCAACCTCCCAGGTCAATTAGGAGGGCAGATATTACGGTTTTCTCCCTTTCTGACCTCGAAAAGGGCTGTTCCTCCTCTATTTCCCCACTAAATTGAGCCAGAGAGTTGAAATTTGGTATGTACACCATAGATTTGCCTTTTGAAGGTCCTGACTTTGTCAAAAATGTGGTTTTTTGGTCAGGTTTTCTTATTTTTCTTATTTTTTGAGTTTGTTCCTCGCATAACCCTCCTCAAAATAGAGTTGGTAAGCTGAAATTTGGTATGTACATTTAGTAGGGACCTTAGATGTGCCTTTTGGGGGCCTTGACTATTCAGCCCCATTTCATTCCCTGACAGCTCCAAATATGTGGTTTTTTGTCGTTTTTTTGTATTTTTTGAGTTTGTTCTTCGCATAACTCCCCGCCGAATGGTGTTAGGAAGTATGTGCAGTCAATAAGTACCCTAGATGTGCCTTTTAGAGGTTTTAACTTTTCAGCCCCAGTCTATCCTTCCAAACCTCAATGCTAATTAAGAAAAAGCGATGCTTTTTTTCAATTCTCATGATAGGAATATGTTACGAAAATCAGGCAATAAAAGCATCGCTTGAATTTGAACTTAAAAGTTACAAATTTTAGAAAATTGTGCTTTAATCGATCAAATAGGTCACCAATATGGGTAATTCGAGAGTTTATATGCTGATGTTCATATATACCACGAATAGTTCTTCAGCACTGGAAAAGTTCAAAATTCCCCAGAAGGCTACGAAACGTCTCGAAACCGCTTTCAATCGATTTGGGAGGTCGAAAGTAGGGTATGCACCAAACCTCAACTTTTTTCGTTGATTATATCAAATTTTCATGATTTACAGGACGAAGAGATAATTTTGTAATTTGAAAAATTCGCCAAAATTCAAGAAATGCACTTCAGGATTTAAAATGTTTGAAATCGAGTTCTTTTGATATGTACTTTCAATTTATTCATATATTGACTCGAAATTTTGCTTTGAGTTGGGATACCTCTCTTATTAATATTATGAAGAAGTAGTAAAAATCGTGTCTTTTTTTGGTTTCGATTTTTTTTTGAGCATGTTGATCTCAATTTATGAACCCCAAAAAATTATATGTGATAGATGACCATCTAACAAAGATAATAAATAAATTTCCAACCATAAGTCCCTCCTCCCCCCCCATAAAATTTTTTTTTGAAAATTTCAACATATTCCAGAGATATTACACGTTGAAATTTCGACATTTGGAGGGTGATAATTTCGGAAGAGGTAGGTGTAGGCGGTTAAAAATTTTTTGGGGTATTTTTAGACCATAAGTAACATTTTGGCTTAATTTTGACCGATTTTGAGTCAGTGGCCGTTTTTGACCCTTATTAGGAAAGGCTCTTTCCTTTTTTTCAAGACAAAACTTATATTTTTAAATGAAACAGATTACCTAACATTCGACTTTTCAAAATTGCTTGAAAATTTTGACGGAAAATCATCGCGATTGGTAACACTGAAAAAAATGTTTTACAAAAACGTGGCGATTTTCACAGAATGACGACCCCTCCTCCCCCCCCAGTCCTGAGACATGACTGTGCAAAAAATTTTATCACCCAGCTCAAGTCCAACATTTGAGAAAATTTTCACTCCGCACCCCTCCACTCATCGATTGAGAAATTCCTGTTAAATATGTCATCGTTATACCCATTCTCATTTTCAAAAGAAACTATCTCATAGAGCTAATAAAATAATGCACCAAATAGCAAGTACCAAAGATATGAATGAAAACCTAAATAATTCATTGAATAGTCGAAATATACCTACATACTACCTACTCTAGTACCTAGACTAGCTACGTCTACGTTATGAGAGCTACATATATATGCAAAAAAAAAATACGTACAAAGTATAGTCAGACACGTGATACTTACCATTGAAGCAATCGTAGGGATACATATGTCAACTGGACGAGGTTAGGCTCGATGTATTTACGTAATACACCGTTGATCGGGTGAATATATGCGGTAAATGTGTTTAACATTGTCTCGTGGCACTAGGGAGACTGCCAGGTGAACATTTAACATAAAAACACCCCCGTGATTTCTTGCACACCGTCACCGAGCCATATGTATAAGTAATATTTCCATTTGTTTCGTATTTATTTCGACAATCACTGTTACGATATTGGTCGGCTGATACATTGTCATCATACTGCTGTAAATAAAAAAAAAAAAAAATGAAAATTAACTCGAATATTTGCAAAATACGTAGGTACATAGGTATTATACTTATCGTATCACACGATATCTGTATCGTACGATAAATTACAAAATTTCCAAAACGACCCGAGACACGATGTGGTAAATAAGTTTTCTCCGAGTGGAGTACAGTTCGATTCTTAGAAATAATAAAGTAAAATAAAAAGCTACACATAATGACATCGACGACATTTCTAACAAAACCAATGATCCAGAAGAAGGGTTAAAAAGGATAGGTTTTTTTCCTTTTTAATACCCATTCATTTGTAAGATAAGTGTACCGATATGTTTAAACAATAGATATAGTCTACATCTCGTATAGGTACCTCTACCTAACTATACATATATTCATTCGTACCATTGTTCTTCAGATCATCACGTCACATTATATAGATATACATAGGTAGAGAGGTACCTTAGTACCATGAGCCATTGTCTTTTAATGACTCATAAGATCATCAACGAGCTAACTGTATTACTCCTTTTATATGTATACGAAGAGCGAGGAAACAGAAGAGAGAGAAAAAAAAAATCGAAGATTCGACGAAGTGTGAAAAAAATCCAGTTACCAGTTTCTGCTGAGTATGTTTCACGAAATGTACACCATTAGTTTTCTTAGCATTTAATTTAAGTCAACTATCTATCGGTAATTTGAGGGAACAAAAAATTATTTCATCGAAATGTTGTTGGGAGTATTTGCCTTTGGTCGCGGCGCTGGCGTTGATTTTTTAACGATGTAAATAAACGTTGAGAGAAGGTAAATTTAGGTATTGACCCTTATTGAATGTACACACTATGCAGTCTACACATGGAACCGTGGCTGTCGATAAAAAGCCTTTTAGAAAAGGTCGAAAGTGACGTAAATTAGGGTTTAGTTTCGTGTTTTCTCACGTATACGACACAGGTCTATTGATATACAAGACTTGGAGACTGGTCTGCGTTATTTTCTTATTTTACATAAAATATAATGAAATTCAACAGTCGAAAGTGGAGGTGTCATATTTATTAATGAATTTTGGGGATACATCGTAATTCTTAGGTTATTACAAGAGAGAGAGAGAGATGATTGTTTCATCATTTGAAGGTGTCCCGAGAGAAAAAGAGAAATACGCAGGGTATACACTTATACGCATCTCAGCATTTGATTATGTCTGTGTAAGTGTATTAGTTCAATTTCCAAAACCGTATAAGAAAAGAAGAGTATAAGGAAACATTATTAATTATCCACATTATTTTTTAGCCATAAGAAAAGAAAAAAATAGCGTCTTTTTTCAAAAATGATACGACTGTGGAAAATCCTAGCAGTCGTACTATGACAACAAAATCTATAAAATTTATTATGAGGGACCTCAACGCGAAGTACATAACGTATCTAAAAATCAGACGCGACGAAAACGAATTTGGAGCCTCATTTCTTCTTTTAGCCCAAGAAAATTAGCAATAAAACTGAAAAAAATTGGTACATTCTAGATTTTTGCTGTAAAATATTGTACAGAGTCTCAATAAACACGATCTAAAACCTTACATTCCTACCCCTTGAGTTTTTACGTGAAGATTTTCAGGGCTGTGAGGGAGTGAAATCAGACTGAAAAGTCTAAACCCCCAGGAATCACATCTAGTACCTATATACCAAATTTCAACTTTTTAGCTCAATTTTGAGAGGAGTTATGGGAAGAACAAACTCAAAAAATAAGAAAAACCGACCAAAAAACTAAATTTTTGCAGTTGTGAGGGGGTTCAATGAAGTTGAAAAGTCGAAACCGCTTCCCAAAAAACGTACATCCATGTCCCCTACTACGTCTACAAACAAAATTTCAACTTCCTAGCTCAATTTGGAGGGATGATGGGAGTGGAACAGCACTTTTTCAAGATCAAAAAGGGAGAAAATCCTCATACCCCCTCCTAATTCTCCTAAGAGGTTGACTTTGGGATATGTTATATAACTTTTAATTCTCTATTGATTGGCACAAAAAGGAACAATTTTTAAAATTTTAGCCCCTCAGCACCCCCTCCCCCAAATTTGGGCATAACTGAATTTTTACCCTAGGTCATCCCTGCTCAAAAATATCAAAGACACCGCCAATCCGAGCCTAAAGCCCAAATTTGACCGTTTTTGAGCAGTATCGAACTGAGTAAATAATTTTTAGTTTTGGGGAGAAAAAATAAAAAAAAAATGAAAAACAATTAATGAAAGTGAAAAAAATAAATATCTGACATCGCCAAAAATGGTCGTAATGGGCTTTTAGGACTGCAAAATGAATTTTGTTTATATCACCCTCCCCCTCCCGCCATTCAATAGCTGTATATCGATTGACCGTAATAGTTTAGTTTTCATTGACAATATGACAGAAAATCTAGTTAAAAAAATAATCTAAAATAAGAGAATAAATTTAAAAAAAAAATTGTAAAAATACAAAAAATTGATTAAAATCTGCAAAAAGGCATTTAAAAAGTAAAAAATAAACTTACATATGAAAAAAAAATGTGAAAAACTGTTGAAAATCAAACAAAAAATGAAATACGAAATTCATCAAATTTTCCAAAAACGCCATTAAAAAAATATTAAATTTTACTTGAAATTTACTTTAAAAATTTCCAAGATATGAGAAGAAACTGTGAAAAAATTAAACAAAAAAATTTCAGAAAATCGAATAAAAAAACTGGCAAAAATGTGAAGAATTACAGAAAATTGATGTAAAATATGAGAAAAAATTGTGGCATATGAGACAAAAAATTGGAAAATATTTAAAATCTATGGTAAAATTTAGCTCAGAGTATTGGAAAAATATTAGGACTAATTTAAAATATGAGAACAAAATTGCGAAAAATTAATAAAAATGGTATAAAAAATCAAAAAGTATTAAAATTTAAATGAAATACTAGAATAAAAAATTGTTGAAAATCGAACAAAAAAATTGAAAAATATTAAAAAAGTTCATAGTAATTTACCAAAAAAAAAAAAAAGATGAAAAATAATAAAAGTTACCTAAATTATGGCGAAAAATTGCGTAAAATTGTTAAATAAAAACTCAGTAAAATTTACAAACCGGTGTAACATTAAACGACATAAAATAATAATAATAATAACGAATAAAAATTCATTGGCTGAATAAAATAAAACTTTTTCCACGTTCCAGAATTAGAAAATTTAATGCATTTTTCAAGCTGAATTTTAATAATTCTTCAAAATTTTTCTATCAAGTTGTAATTTTGAAGGAAAAAATATATAAAATAGAAAATTGTCATTTGTTGCGTGTTTTCGAACAAAAAGTAGTAATTTCGGATACATTTTCCGCCTTGAATTCAAATAAATCTTCAAAATTTCACCATTGTTCGATTTATGCTGTGTATCGAATGTTTTCAAATAAAAATAAGCGATTTTGAATACATTTTTCGAGCTGAAATCGAATCTGCAATCAAAATTTTCCCATCGTTTAGCCATTTTTTCGAATAAAATTACAAACACGAATCGTAAGATTTTAAAAGTTGCTTACCGCTTAATCTGACCGATTTCAGATATACTCATGAAATAGTAAAATTTGGCATGAAGTGTACGAAATGCTTTCTCATGGTTTTGACATTTCGTTCTTCTTTTGCTGCTTCAAACTTTAAAAATATATAATTTTTGTGTTTTAAATCACTTCTCTTATACGTAATCTTTAAAACACAAACATCTCATCAAAAATTTCTCAGCATTTTGTAGGTATGAAATTTTACTCTATAGCACAATTTGGCTAGTATGTAAATTTTTTCTATACTTCTGTAGGGCCCACCGCGATTCACGAATTATCAACGGATTTGAGAGAAGCTTAGAATTTCTACGACCTGTTGAGAAGCTGTTAAACGAGATGAGGCATCTCATTCTTACCTTTTCGGTACTAAAATTTCGATAAAAAGTATTTTTCGCTGTGTAGAAACCAATACTCTCATTTTTTTCAAACTTTTTACCTCATCAAAAGATTCGTAGTACTCTCTCAGAAACACGCAGACTGGACGTGGCATGGGTTTAAACTCGATCAGCTCGAAGTGTAAAAAAATCCAACCACATGTTACCCTATCATACATCTCAGGTAGTCAGGTAGGACACTGTATTAAAAAAAAACCGTATCTCATCGACCTAGTAAAAAAAACCTCTTCCATCCAATCCGCAATCTATTCAGAGAGTCGAGTTACCGAGTTAGAAAAAAAAAAACGGTAACGCCATATTACGTTATAACGAATAAAAAAACGATATGCTAATCACACTTCAACCAATGGGGATAACGGTGAAAGGAAAAAAATGGTTGCTCGATTAGCTGCAGATGGTAACTATACCTAGACCTACTGCACAAAATAACACCCAGTTTTATTTTACCTCTTTTTTTTTTTTGTTTTATAGTTCAGCTCGATTATATTACAAGTTTTTAAATATTCGATTCAATGGTATAAACACGTATGTAATTATTAACGAGTAGGTAGGTATACGTCGAGATATAATGTGCTACTACAGATATACTCGTACAAGTTGGTGGGTTGAGGAAGGGAGGGTGTATGGTTGACGAGTAATTTAAACCCGCATGTCTGGGTACTTTTTATGAATCAATTATTTCTAATTACGCGACTATTAAAGATGTAAAAGTCGACCGTATACATTGCACTTGAAATACGTATTAGATATTAAAAGGATAATGGGTGAAAAAAACCAGCATCATATACGTATAAAACACATAATGAATATATCGTTGTACGTATGTACATACTTGGGAGATATGCAGTATTTTTACAAACATAATATAATGTATTTACAGCAATATATTAGTAAAATACATACTCGAACGTGTATAGAAAATTACGCAGCAGAAACATATTATACTTAGATATAGATACTCTTAGTCTTTTACTAATAGCGGTTGAAATAAGCGCATATCGACGTCGCAATCTGGCTCGGTAAAAATTACCAACCAGCAGAAATCTTGACATGTCCGGTTATTTTTAAGAATGCGATGGGTTTGTTACTGCAAGGGTTCTGCCCTGTAAGACCCCGCTGACAGGAAGTTTAAAAGACGGGCCATTTTTTCCAACATTTATTTACAAAACTTCAAACACCAGGCGCGTAATTTACGTTTTTCCTAACAGACGTACCATCTTTTACATTTGTCTCCTAATTATATTTGTCATTATATGGAAAGGTTCGCGCAGAATAACGCATGTAATCACGGAAAGGTCGTTAAAAAAAAAAAAAAAAAAAACGAAAAACCGCTTCGAGGATATACAGAGTTCAAAAAATATGGCACTTTATCGCCTCTTATTATATACGAGTACAACACGTTAAATGTCTGCTTCTGGTCTGCCCTCGGTTGATGATACCGGAAGTACCTAGATGCAGCAATTTGCCTATTATTTTACGTATAGTGTATTTTTTTCATTTCTTAGCGTGATTTTCTATGCCATAATGTCAATAAAAACCAGGCTATTACGGTCCACGAATCTACAGATGATGAGGAACGATGGGAGGAATATCAACGAAATCTGATTTCGAGTACGAGAAAGACCATTACGACTATTTTTGGCGATGTTAGATATTTATTTTTATTTTTATTTTATTTTTTTCTTAAGCAACCATTTCAGGTGAAAAATTTATCCAAAAAGTGAACAACATTTTTTCAAATAGGACTCGAACAAAGGAAAAAATTTTTATGCAGTTTTTTGGTCTAATTTTACATGTCATATTGTCAATGAAAAACAGGCTATTTATCATCTATCGACCTACAGCAGATGAGGGGGAGAGGGAGGGAGGTCGAATTGTTATCCTCATTGCACCACCTCTTCTCAAGTGTAAAAAAGTATGCGTATTATTTTTGATAAAATTGTACTGATTTTTCGAGTTTGCCCATCTCTTGTCTCTATTCCAAATAGAGCTACATGGTTGAAATTTGGTACATGGATACGATCTCTATCAACCCACGGCGGATGATGGAGAGAGGAAATATTGTTACAGAATTATAAACACAATACTTCACGAACAAATTCTTTTATTCATTTCACTTAACTTTTAGAATTGTATAATTTACTAAA
>FIZR01027541.1:0-15584 GCA_900060175.1 Ferrisia virgata | reverse complement strand
GTCATCGATGAAACGTTGTTGATTGCTGGTCATAAATAACACATTGTTGGTCACCGATGGCACACTGGTGGTCACTGATAGTACATTGTTGATTATTGATGACAAATAGTTTGTTATCGATAACACATTGTTGATTCATAGTCACCAATATTACATTGTTGGTCACCGATGATTTATTGTCAGCCATAAATAGTGCATTGTTGATGGTTGGTCATAGATCATTGATTATATACTGTTATTTGTCGGTCACCAATAATAGTATGGTGGTCACTGGCGGCATGTAATTGGTCATCAACAGTACATTGTTGATTATTGATGGTGCATGGTTGGTCATCAATGGTACTTTGTTGGTTATTCATAGCACTTTGTCGGTGAGTAATGATATTTTGTTAGTCACTGGTGATGTATTGTTGGTCATTAATAGTAAATTGTTGATTGTTGATCATTAATAGTGCATTATCAGCCACAAATGGTACATTGTTGGATAATGATGATATATTGTTAGTATGTTAGTAATTCATAGTACATTGATTGTTGGTCATAGACAACGAATTGTTGGTCATTAATGTCATATTGTAGGTCGCTGATGGTGCAAAGTAGATTACCAATGGCATATTGTTGGTAATTAAAAGTACATACACAAACTACCGCGCATAAGTCTCAATAATCGATTCTCAAATTTCTCAACTAGCCATAAGGCTCTTTTTATACTATCTTTTTTCAAAATCAAATACATTTTCAGAAAGTAGAGACTCTGAGCTTTTGAAAAATGTATGATAGTCTTAATTTTGGACTTTTCATGATAGAATAAATGCGAGTTGAAATAAATATTGAATTGACGCGTCGCTATAGGGGAACTGAGACTTATGAGTGGTAGTGTATGTAGTTGATTGTTGGTCATTGATGGTGCATTGTTGGCCATTGATAGCACATTGTTGGTCACTGCCAGTAAACAAGGTTTGCTGCTGGTGTATTTTTGGTCAGATTTAATACCATTCCACTGGATTACCACCAGTTCAACCATCCCACCATGTACCAGTCAGTAGTTACAAATAACATACCAGTGGTGACCAATTATTTACTGTAGATGACTAATGATGTACCAGAGGTAACCAATGATGCTACCAATCTATCTATCTGTAGGTTTCTATCTTTCTACTACTGGAATGTTTTACCACTGGTTTCGTGTCATACAAACGTATTTTCTTAACAGTGGCGGAATTTTATTCACTGGTTATCAGAGGTACGTTGGTGGTATAATATTATAAGTAACCAGCGGCATATCACCGGTTTACTGCTGGTAATTAGTGATCCATAATCTATATACCTAGTAACCAAAGGTGCATCAGTGACAAAACTCATTCACTTGTAAAGTTTCAGCAGTCATATAAATTTGCCAGGAATTTTACCATTGATTATCATCGGTGAGTAAGCGATACCACTGGTTACGAATAGTATTAACAGTCGTATTTTCGATACTTAGCGCTAGCATTTTTGACTTGGGTAATGCCACCTTCCTTCTGATTGAAATAAAGGTGGTTGAAATTCATCATGTAGGTTTAATACAAATCATAGATGTCTATTTTACTTATTTCAACTGACAGGGCTACAAAAAAGTGGATTTTTTGGTAACTTTTGCCACTTTTCAAAATTGCCGATGGCCATTGTTTCTATACTAAATTGAGCTGTGGTGATTAAAAATTTGGTACTTAGATTTGACCATGATCCTATGTGTACTTTTTGGTAGTTTCAACTTGTTACATCTCCTTTACTTCACTCTACACCCGCAAAAAAAAGTAATTTTTTTTGAAAGTTTCTGAAATTATGAAAAATAAATTGTTATCCTACGGCAAAAATGAAATTTATATTAAACAATTTTCCTCGACCTAATTCTTTCGTAGAATAAATTTTAAATTATTTTTAATAATGGAGCAACGCTGCTATTGAAATTTGCCGGATACGCATCGAAAAACTTATAAATTCACTGCACTACTCCGCGGTACACAAATTCGACTAAAGAATACTTGCAAAGATGACTATTTTGGCAAGATTTTTCGATTAAAATGCGATGAAAAATTCACCGCAAGACAGCGAAATCGTAATTTTAGTGATATAGGTGCGTTTGTTGAATACCGTCGTCGCACGTTAAAATGGGAATAGAATTGCGAACTCGCGCAAGCTTTATGTAAACTTTGATACAAAAGCAATGAATAAAACTGGCTCTCGATAATATATTGCGTAAGCAATTGGTTATCTTGAAAAACGCGTCCCATGGGTCCCGAATAACAGCTATATACTTACACATAGCAAAAGGCGAATCACACGTTGAAAAAAAACCACCTCGCTGGTTATACAAAAAAAGAAGAAAAAAAAAAAAAGTAGTAAAAAATTTAACCGATTTTACGAGAATGGAGAATGGAGAAGAGAGAAGAGAATAACGATTGAAAGGAAATCCGAAACAGCCAATTTTAATGGCTCTATCGCAGACGTCTGATTGGTTTAGACAGTCACTAGATAGCGTATAATTTAACCAAATCCTCAGGATTTATACATCTTACCTACGTAGGTATACTTATGTAGTGTAGGTCTACAGTTCAACAATCGTATACAACAGAATTACTTTCATCTTCGACGCTCTTTACCCATTTTTGGCCTCCCTACGTCGCGGCGTCGCTTCGTATTTCTCGCTGAGAAATTTTTCCTCCTTCATTTTTCGCGGTTTCTTTCAAAAATATTATTTTCTTACGTTCGTTTATCGGACGCAAATCGTTTACCGAGCTCTTCTCTCTCTCTCTCTAGCTCACTCACTCTTTTCCAAATGTTTTAGTCGAGAAAGTACTTATATTATATTTTTTCAAAATCATTTTACGCGTGTTTCATTATTCAAACTTTTCTGTACTTTTTTATTTCTATTCGCGTTCAAATTGCGGAATGAATTTTTTCTTTTTTTTTTTTTTTTTATTGCGACCAGCAGCTTTATTGACGACGAGGATTAATTTTTTACTCCACGATTCGATTTGAGCGAAAAAAAAAAATAATAATAATAATAATAATAGTACCCACGAAAAGAAAAGAGAAGCAATAAGAAAAAGGAAGAAAAAAAAATAAGAATTGGTTTTACACTTTTATTTTATACGCAATATATAATCGTTATATTTGGTTTTTATTGCAATTTAATATCATTACGAAATCGTAAAATTTGATATTAACTACCTTAACGTTTCGAATGACTCGAGTCGAGCTTAACGCAGTACGCAGAACACGTCTACCGCTAGGTTTGATTTAATGGTTTTTAAAAAGCCAAATAAAACAAAAGAAAAATCTCTTTTCCGTTTCCGAGCTGCTTCATACATTATGTAAAGTCTACCATTTATACTACGTGTGGAGACCACAATTCACATAATACTATAGTACGCGGAAACCGGCACGTGTGCTCGAAAACTTGCTTGCATAACTGCCACACGCAGCTCAGGGGTCTCAATTCAATGAGAAATGTCTAGGCTGTTCCTTAAATAGGATGGTATATATACACCTATATATGATTGGTTGCATAACCACACACACGGACAGCATTTTGTAAACGTCAAAAAAACAGCATAATCATTCTTTTCTCTTCGTCGCTAAGGGTTGCAGACGTTGCATCTACATTGCCAAAAAAAAAGAGGGCTTTGTCAGCTTAGATGTGCCTATACGGTATTGGATGCAGTATCGTATGACAAGTCACATAATTCTTATTCGTAAGGGGTAGCGAAATTGCATATGCATATTGTAGTACGAAACGTAAGGAGTATTTTGCGATTGTCAATTTATTTTTTTGTTGTTTTGATGGAATATTTGATCGTTCACGGTGTCCTTAGGCGTTGTATTCGTTTTTTGAGGTTTTTAACGATTTTATCACGAAAATTCGCAGGTGAATTGACTTTTTCCATTTTTATTTTTTCCGTTTTCTGCACTTTCGATGTCACTTTACAGTCGTGTTTTACAGTCTCCTTTATTAATTTTCACTCCACTCAGATAAGTATTTATTAGCAAATTATAATTTTTATTATTTCTTCTGAATTAAAAATTAAGGACTTGGCCGAAACTCGATCAGTAGATTTCCTACGATCAGGAACTGGAGAAATAAAAGTCAGATTAACATTGAGTAAAAATTCAGATAAGATTAAAATTTTTAAAAATAAGTGTCACTTTGTGATGGTTTTTTCCTAATCAGCATTCCGAGTACGAAGGGTTGAAATGGGCTAAAAAGTCGATACTCCTAAAAGACACGTTTAGGACCCCTACAGACCAGACAAATCTAATTTCAACGCCCTAGCCCAATTCGGAGGGGAACAAACGCTGAAAATTTGAAAAATCTACCAAAATCCACATACGCAGGGCTGTGAGGGGGACAATGTGGCTGAAGAGTCGAGACCACCAAAAGGCACATCTAGAACTTCTACTAAATATACATATTTGATTTCAATTTCTTAGCTCAATTTGGAGGGGAGTTATGCGACGAAAAAACTTGAAAAATAAGAAAAAACAGCCGAAAACTCCACTTTTTTGAGACTGTGAGGGGGTAAAGTGGTGCTAAAACATCGAGATCCCCCCCCCCAGAGGCATATCTAGGGCTCTTACTAAATGTACACACTTAATTTCAATATCTTATTTCAATTTGGAGAGGAGTTATGCGACGAACAAACTCCAAACCCTCCTCCCAAAAAAGCTGATTGACCAAAGAGCGAGTTTGGTCGATATCGAGCGGAGTAAATGATTTCAAAGTTCGGGAAAAAATAAAAAACAAAAAAAAATAAAAACAACTTTCTGACATAACCAAAAATTGTCTTAATTGTCTTCTAGGACTCCAAAACGGATTTTGTTGATATTCCCTCCCTCCTCTCATCCGCTATTGGTCGAGAGACTGTAATAGCCTGGATTTCGTTGACAATATGACAAAAAAAATCAGGCTAAAAAGAAGTGTAAAGAAAAAAAAATCAAAAAATATTTGTTTTGAATTAGTTGATGTGAAATAAAAATTTGTGTAATATAAAAAACTTAAGCTCGATTTTTTTTCACACCAGGGTCTGTATCTGGATCAGGGTCGAATATAATTCTGGTCAGCAAGAGTATATAAAAATGTGTCATTTCCAGAATTTTGACTTCCTAACCCTCTCACACCACTTCTTCAGGTTATGAAAAACATAAAAAACTGGACTGAAGTTCAAATGCTTTCAACGCTGGAATGGAAACGAATTGGAGGTGGGGGGAGGGGCAGGGGAATAAAATCACAAACATTATTAGTTCTCAAAGCAGTTGAAAAATCAACAATTCCCTCCAAAATCTCGTCTAATTTAAGATGTTAAATGAATACGATAAAAATTTGTATCTGATGACTGATTCTCTCTTCCTTCCCCACTTCAACGCAAAGTTTTTGCTTTTTAAAAATGTTTGGAAATAAAACGTTGTAGTAAACTAAGAAATACAAAAAAAAATGTTTTTTTATATTATATATTTTCATCATTTCGATAGTATAAAAGCCCCTGAAAGTCAAAAAATAATCAAAACGCTGTCAAAGTTTTACTTTTCCATCCTATCACGATTCAAAATGAGCGATTTTTTCCACTTTTATACACGATTAACAAACCTCTAGAATGCGAAAAATCATACAAATTTTTTTTCAGGGTGTTCGGGGTCTACCACGACTGATTACTATCAAATAATTCAAAAACGAAGAAAAAAATCTTAATGAGGTTTATTTGAAGTCATTTTGCAACATTTTTTCCCTATACCGCTTTCCACCTTTCAAAGGAACCCGAAGTTTTGATGAATAATTGTTTTATATTCGTGTTAATAAAATTGCATAACTGGTTTGCCGTAAATCCGCTAATGAAATTTTCATAGAACAAACTTCAAACTGGTATTTTTTTTTCTTCACGTCTTTATGTATCGCAACCATTTACATCATTTCATTTCATTTAACCCCTGACCTCCCCTCCTCCCGACTGAATACCATTGAAAGTCGGGGGGATACCGAAAACGTAAAAAATATCAGAACTTGCATTAAGTATTTATTTACAATTTTTGATTTCTCACGAACCTTATTATGCTCTTTAAAAAACATCATAGAACTGGAAAGGTCTGCTAATACGTGCACTTTTAACTCCTGGCATTAAATAAGCCCAGCCATAAGTAATTTGACCAGGTGATTTCGAAGTTAGTATTGATATGATTTTAATTTCCATACTTGGCCCCATAGAGAAGGTGGGAAAGCAGAAAGGTGTCAAAAAATTGTAAATTGACAAAATTTCCAAAATTTCGAGTAAAGTATCGAAATGTACGTAGATGATTTATCCTGATGGTTCTGTTCCCATACACATATCACCTCCCCCTCCCCCTCCCCATTCGCTGAAGCCGCTCCCCCTCCTTCCTTGAAAGTTATATCAGAACAAGATTCGAAATCATCAGATCAAATTATCTATGTTTCGATACAGTGTTCAAAATTTCGTAAATTCTTTCAATTTTGGATATTTTGCCCCCCTCCTCCCCCAAATTGCTCTTTCCAGTGGCGCATATATGGAAACTAGAATCATATCTGTACCAGAATTGAAATTACGAGATCGAATTATCCAAGTTTAGATACCCGAAAAATCCCTGCATTAGACTTATTCAATTTTTGGCTCGCTGAGATTTACCAACATCTGACTCGCATCGACAAAAATATTAATTTCAACAAAAAATTTCAAGTTTCGCTTTTTTTTTGCTTTTTGCCATAGCTCCGTTCAAATGACCACCTAGAAAAAAAGTATAAAACAAAAATGTTTGATTTTTTAACGCCTTACAATGTTCGTCTAAACCAAGTTTTCGAATTTCTTAGCATAATGGACTTATCCTTTGAGAAGGTTGCAACTTTTTGAAGAGAACCCCCTCCCCCTCCTTGAGAAAAGTGAACAGCCCAATATCTTTATTATTTTACACAGTAGTGGGAAGTTCTACACAAGAAAAATGCTACTAAAAATGAATTAAGCAATGTTTTGGGAATTATTCTCGTGTCGATTGGAAATTTTCAAAAATTATTCAGCTCTTCCCTATAAACTCTCGGATGGAAAATTCATAGAAGTGAAGCCGTTTACTTTTTAATTATGTACAACTTTTAAGTCAACATATTTTTCGTAAGTAATTGCGAAAAAAACCAAACTGGCATCCCCCTTGCTTCCCAATAGAGGTTCTCAACTACATTCGATTATTTTCATACAAGCGAGTTCAACGTTTCGAAATTGATTTCTTCGTATTGTTTTGTTTAAATCTTGAAAATGTCGTTTCGATAAAACATATATGTAGGTAGAGGTACCCATCTAGATGCAATATATCCGCAACACGTCGAAAATAAAGACCTTCCTATTAACACCTCGTACGTGTTTGAGACATTCGCGCGACACGACACCAAGCCCAACGCAGAACACACACACACACACACGCACACACACGCTGTAAATCATACCCGTTTATTGTCGCGAAATTGCTGAAAACTTACGATATTCTCTACGATAGTCCAGGGTACCATCTTATTCCACAAGTTGGAAAAACGACGACGACGATGACGAGGAATACAGCGAACGTAATTTATAAACACGAAAACATCGAGCTTTCTTGATATTTCTCAGATTACGAACAAGAAGACGATGAAGTAGGAAGGTAAAAGCAAAGTAGAACGCGAATGTAGGTACTTACTATACTCTAACTCGGATAGTATATATCTCTAAAAAGGTATATATTTTCAAGTATTATACACATATACATACCTACACGTAGGTAAAAAGTATACATATATACATTACGAAGATATGATAGAAGAATAAGAATAAGAATAAGAAGAAGAAGAAGAAACTCGCGTCTCACTGCCGTGTGTGTGTGTGTGTGTGTGTGTTCACAGTGTACTATATAATATTGAATAAAATGACAAGTATGATAAACACACGTGTAATAACAATATCATTTTAAACCTACTTACGCCATCGCGTCTTGCTAGAATATGAAAACCGCTCACCGCCGTGTAATATAAGATGGCAATATTTGAGCCTCCTCAGTGTTCATTACAGCTCGACGAGTAAAAATTACAACTTTTCAACCTTCATTGTCTCAAGACTGTAGAATTTTTTTCCCTTCGCTTTGCTCGTTCGCTGCTCTCGAGGCTTCGACTTTTTTTTTTCTAGCATTTCTTTTTTCTCTCCCTTCTTCGTCGTGTTTTCTTCTTTCTCTTTTATGCGCGATATTTTACTACATTAGGACGACACCTCGCTGGCGCGTTTCTCGAAAAACATTTTCATCGCGATCGTAAAAGATTATGGTGTTTATTAAAGAGGGCAGTAACAGCTAAAGATACTCATAATCCTGTCCTCTTGGATATATATATACAAGTATAAGTATAAGTATAAGTATACGAATGAAAATACACGATAAATTAGATACTGCTATCTGTACCGAAAAAGAAAAAAAAATTACGACGGTGGGTAAAACCTACCACCAACTACAGAGGTGCAATCTCACCGTCGGCGTCGCGACGAGTACTTATACATACGGGGGAGGGGTGCTATAATATCAAACATTATTACCCTCAGGTTTTTCCCCTTTTTATATGTGTATACCTAGGCCTAATATCTTACACTCGAGTAAAATTGATGGAAAAAAACTACATAGAAAAATACACGACCTTCAAGTCTACTATACGATACGATGAAGCATCTACGAACGAGCCCCTCTTTTTAATAAAAAAACACCACCAAAAAAAATTAAACAAAAAAAAGCATCGCAACGCGATGCTTTTTCAGCCTGATTTTCGTACCGTATTACAATCGTGAGAATTGATAAGAAGCGCTTTTTCCTAATCAGCATTGAGAATGGGAAGAGTTCGATGGAGCTAAAAAGTCAAAACCCCCAAAAGGCACATCTAGGGCCCTTACTGATTGTACATACTTAATTTCAACTTCGTAGTCCAATTAGAAAAGGAATCATGTGAGGAACAAACATTGGAAATTGAAAAAAAAAGACCAAAATCCATAAACTCGAGGCTGAGGGAGGGGTGTGGAATGAGGCTAAAAATTAGAGACCACCAAAAGGTACAACCAGGGTCTTTACTGAATATACATACCAAATTTCAATTTCCTAGCTCATTTTGTTGAGGAAATAAGGGAGAAACGGTCTTCTTTCAAAGTCAAAAAAGGGAAAAACCCTTATACCTTTTCTCCTAATTGACAACGTTTGATTCTCTATCGATTGATTTAAAAAGAAACAATTTTTATATTTTTGCCCTCTCAGTGCCTCCTCCTCCAAAATGGAGCAAAACTGAATTTTGACACAGGGTTATCCCCACCCATATGTGTCTAATCCGCCGCAAAACTGAGCCGATGGACTGAATTGGAGTGATTTTGGTCAACATCATGCAGAGTAAATGATTTAAATGTTCGGGGGAAAAAAATAAATATCTGACGGGGCCAAAAATTGTCTTATGTTGCTTGCTTTTCAAATTGTGCGTCAAAAATCAAATTATGGAATACATTTCATCCCCCCTCCCCCACCCCCTGAAAAAAGCCACTAGGGTTAGGGATTGTAGATTGTAGGTGGTGCTTATTGATACCCTTCTAAAAATTTTTTAGAAAAAATCTCAAAGGTATCATTTACTAAGCTATAAGTACATTTTGCAAGTTTAAAAAATTAAGCTGAAAAGCTGAAATTTTTACAATTTAATTTTTTTCCAAAAAAGAAACACATGTAGGGTTTCTAAAGAATGTACATACCTGATTTCAAGTTTCTAGCTCCATTTGGAGGGGAGTTATTTGAGGAACAAATTTAAAATATAAGAAAAAACGACCAAGAACCACATACTCGGGGCTGTGAGGGGGTGAAATAGCTTTGAAAAGTCGAGACCGTCAAAAGGCACTTCTAGGATTGCTACTGAATGTACACATCTTATTTCAAGTTTCTGGCTGAATTTGGAGGGGAGCTGTGCGGGGAATCAACTCAAAAAGTAAGAATACTTGGTCAAAGTCTACTGAGTGCGCTATTAAACATCTGTCAGTTTCCTCAACATTTAAACTTCAAATCATAAAATCAATCAGGATCAAAGTCAACTGATTTTCCTCAATATTTCGACTTGAAATCATAACATCGATCCTGAGAAAAGGCCCACTGTTTATGGGTCAACCTTAAATATCATTTATTTTCCCCAACATTTCAATATACAGTCGTAAAATCAACCAGAGTAAAGGTCAACTAATTTACCTCAACATTTCAATTTGAAGTCTTGAAATCAATGTAGGGTCGAGGTCAACTGATGACGACAACATTTCAACTAAAAATCATTCAATCAAACCAAGATCATGGTGGACCATTGGTGGATCATAATAAACCATCTATAATTTTGACATGGATATGTCTTCGGGCTCGGGGTCATTTTGTGAAGGCGAGACGTTTTTGATGTGGTGTTATTCATGTAACTACTTTGATTTTCAGACTTTATGTTAAAATGTTGAAGACAGATGTTTTCCTCAATATTTCAACTTAAAGTCATAAAATCAACCGGGGTTAAGGTCAATTAGCTTTTCTCGACATTTTAATTTGATAGGTTAAAATCAGATCAGGGTGAAGGTCAACTGTTGACAGGACAACTGATGAAATTTCAGCTCAAAGTCATAAAATCAATCCGAGATCAAGGTTAACTTTTGACGGGTCAACTTTCTTTAATTTTCTTTAACATTTCAATTTGAAATCATGAAATCAAACCAGAGTCAAGGTTAATTGTTTATGGGTCAACTTGAAATCATAAATATCAATCTTTCATAAAATAAGTCCACTGATGTCAGTCCAATGGTGAAGTCATACTGTCGATGGTCTACTAATGTCATTTAATGATGACGCTCAACTATCGATGGTCAGCTATTGACGATTTTTCCAGGATACTCTATTAAACATCTTCGATGTTAAAATCGATTTAAGGTCAAGGTCCACTGTTTTGACGTGTCAACTTCAAATATCTCTAATTTTTCCCAACATTTCAACTTAAAATCATATCATCAATCCTTCATAAAATAAGTCCACTGATGTCATTCCAGGCCATAAAAACCTGTCCTCAGGTATCAGTCTAATGATGGCGCCATATCATTAATCCACTAATAATATCTCCAATTTTCCCCAATATTTCAACTTAAAATCATAATATCAATCCATCATGAAATAAGTCCACTGAAGTCATTCCAGGCCATAAAAACCTGTCCACAGATGTCAGTCTAATGACGACGCCATATCATTGATAGTCCACTAATAATATATCCAATTTTTCCCAATATTTCAACTTAAAATCATAATATCAATCCATCATAAAATAAGTCCACTGATGTCATTCCAGGCCAAAAAATATCTGCCCACTAATGTCAGTCCAATGATGACTTCACACTGTTGATGGTCCACTAATATCATCTAATGATGACGGTCAACTATTGACAGTCAATTGTTGACGATTTTTCTAGAATGCACTATTAAACATCTTTCAATGTTGAAAAATAACCAAACAACCACTTATTTGGGGCCTTGAAGGGCTGAAACTAAACGTACATACCAAATTTCAGCTTTCCAGCTATGTTTGGAGGAGAGTTATGCGAAGAACAAATTCAAAAAACTCAAAACATGAGAAAACCCGACCAAAAAACACATTTTTAGAGCTGTGAGGGGGTGCCATGGAACAAAGTCGAGACCCCCAAAAGTTACATCCGGAGCCCTTACTGCATGTACATATCAAGTTTCAACTTCCTACCTCATTTTAGTGGAGAGATAGACGAGGAACAGACCTTTTTTAAGGCCAAAACGGGGGAAATCCCCCACATCTCCCCTCCTAATTGATCTAGGAGGTTGATTTTTGGATATGTTATACAACTTTAGATTCTTTATGGATTGACACAAAAAGAAACAATTTTTTTGTTTTAGGCCCCTCAACACCCCCTTCCCCAAAATGGGGCAAAAGTGAATTTTGACCCAAGGCCATCCCCACTCATATATATCTAATACGTTGCCAAACTGAGCCAATTGGCCTAATTGGAACGATTTTAGTAAGAATCGAGCAAAGTAAAAGATTTTGATGATTGGCAAAATAAATAAATTAAAATGAAAATAAATATCTGGCACGGCCAAAAATTGCCTTAATGGTCTTCTGGGGCCCCAAAGCTAGTTTCGTTGGTACCCCCTCCATCCATCCTCCTTTAGTTGATAAACCGTAATAGACTAGTTTTCATCGACAATATAACATAGAAAATCAGGCTAAAAATTGGGCGAGATTTTTTGATACTTGTATAATAAAAAAAATAATGCCGACTCGTACTGGTACAATATTTCTCTTCGCAGTACAAGAGTAATTAATTTCGACACGCTTTTGTGAAACCCTCTCGATAAATAAATTTAAATAGGCGATAAATTCGTAATGTAAATATTTCGCGAGACCCTGAAGCCAGCCAAAATCAGGGGTTAGGTTAGGTATTTCAGTTTCAGACACGTTCGGTAAACGCTACCACCAGTATAAGTTTTCGATGACACTATCAAAAAAACTTAATCTGCTGCCGACGATATAGTAGTGAAACATTAATGCCTTTAATTGCCTCCTAAAGCCGGTTCATTTCGATAACTCGAAAATTTCCTATATATATTTCAAAGTTGTTCGCGCCATCGTTGTACTATAAAACAACCAACTACAACGCATTCTGTTGCCTCGTTCGTTACTGGTGGAAAAATTTAATAAATCGAATACGTACCAATGTAATTTTTTTATTTTCATTTTCTTCTTTATTTTATTTTTTTTTCCATCGAACAAATCAATTTGATCGTTTAAACTTTTTCCATATGAGATAGGCGGCCCAGCACAGCCGCTGGATTCTTCATTATAAACTTTACACCATTTATCGAAACCTGCAGCAGTTCGCGTAGGTAGTAGAAGGTACCTATCTACAGCCTACCTACCCATCTACCTATGTGAAAATGGTAAGCCACCGGATCGTGCCGATTTACTCAAAGCAGGCGCACTATTTTTCCCTTTTTCTTTTTTTACACTCGCCCGTTCCGTTTCTTTCTTTTTTTTTTTTTTTTTTTTTTCCCTTTTTTTTTTTTTTCACCCGCCCGTTCCGTTTTTTTTTTTTTTTTTTTTTTTTTTTATACGCTCGTAAAAATAAAGTACTACCTCGTACAAATATTTATTCGGTGTTTTTCACTTCATATATGTAAACGATATCTGCTATACACTTACACGTAGCCACCATATAATACTTATACTAAACTTAGATACCAATGTTATAAATGTAGGTACTATGAATCGAAAAGCAATAAAATCTCTTTTTTTTTTATTTTTTATCTATGCTATTCCATTTTGCTGTTGCAACAGGTTGCCTGGATACATATTGACAGACAAATGATACTAACCATTCACAGGCACGTTATTTCAAGAGTGCCTCGATTTAGCGTTTCGTACGATGGACAGAAAACCTGGCTTTTACACGTGGCCAGCGCACAATCCGAAGATAGAGGGTACTATATGTGTCAAGTTAACACGAACCCGATGATGAGTCAAGTTGGATATTTACAAGTAGTAGGTAAGAGATATTCCAATACGTTGAAAAAGTCTTGATTTATTCGAGAGGGAGGGTATTTCGATTTTCAATTTTAATGACTTTTTTGTTTCGTTTTTTCACTCTAGTACCACCCGATATCGTTGACGAAGAAAGTACACCTTCATCCGTGGCTGTTCGAGAAAATCAAAACCTGACGCTTACTTGCAAAGCGCAAGGATTCCCAGATCCTAAGATAATGTGGAAACGAGAAGACGGCAATGAGATTGTATTAGATAGAAAGAAAAAAGGTAAATAGGCAATTATTATAGATTTACAAGTTCTAAAGGAAGTGAGGCAGTTATTTGAAAATGTTCAGGACGTACTCGAAGGATTTTTTATATCGATAATTTTATTAGAAGAATTTTTTAAAGGAAAACTGTCATCAAAGTAATATACCAAATACGAAGGTCTTAGGCTGGTATTAATAGTCATATTTCAGCGCTTACTTGAATAAGTAGCGAATTTTACAGCAATTTTTCTAAATGATTTTGAAATTTTTCAATTTTTTTCAAATGAAAATCGAATAGCCTTGCCTTAAAGTATTGATTAATAATTTTTAAAACGTGACTTTTTTATTCAATGATTTAAAAAAATTGCAATCAAATTCACCACTTGGTCAAGTAATACTTATGTAATGTCTATGAATACGTCCCTTAAACTGAATCCTCATAAACTTTTTTTTCAAAAACAATTTTTCGAAAAAATATTTTTTTTTAAGTCTACAGCGAAGATTAGAGCGATGAATTGATCTACTCATAAATTTTTTCCTAATATCTCTTCACCAAAGGGTAAAATTGTAAATACGATATCATTTTTGGGTTCAGGGGGTTTGATTTATACGAAAACGATACCCAACATTAACAACTTATATTCTACTTCCAGAGATGGAAATTTGGTGAGGGGGGGTGCGCTAACAACTTATATTTTAATCATGTATATAAAGCTACAAACGAAACATTTCAACCAATTTTCATTTGGCTCCTACTATAGTTAGAGCTGATTTTTTTTCAATGGAAAGCTCTTGACCCCTAAAAGTTGCTAAAATTATAGCGAAAGGGTGCTTTTGATTTTGAAGCCCTCAAAATTTGGCAGAAAGTGAACTAAAATTGGGATGTAAAAATTTTGAGAAATCTTTTTTTTTCAAATTATATAATAACCTCAAATATAAAATTTGAACCCTTTTCGTCCCATAGAGAGGAAGTTATGCCCCAAAAACCAAATTTTTGGAATTTTTTAACCCCTTCTCCAAATTTTTGAAATGACTGAATGTGAACTATAACATCTTTTACCACTTAACACCCTCGATATTTAATTTAACATATGACAATTTTGCCATTTTAGGCGCCGATGGGGGGAGGGGGTATTTGATTGAAATCGAAATTACGCTATTTCACAACAAGCAAAAACGTTCAATCAAGTTTTGCTCGATCCCTATTGTAGCTAGAAAGCTGATTTTTTTTCTCAATGGAAAGCTTCTGACTCATAGATATTGCTAAAATTATAGCAAAATGGCGCTTTTGATTTTAAAGGCCTGGGAAGGCGGCGGTAAAATTTAGATATAAAATTTTTGGAGAATTCTTATTTTCTAAATCACATTTTAACCCCAAATATAGAATTTAAATCCATTTCATCCCACACGGAGGGAGTAATGCCCCAAAATTAAAATTTTTGGAATTATTGAACGGGTTTTTATGCAATTTTCAAACACTTCCATGCCTCAAATTGAAAGAATTGCGATACTATCTGACTTCTTCAGCTCATTAACGTCCACTCAAAATAAATTCTTCGAAGAACCCATAGTAAAAAAGATCCACCAAATGATTTATATCCTGAAAACGTTAAACATTGAAGTCTCTTTCAGGTTTTTACCAAGCCACATAGGCATAAATGGAAATGAAGAAATTGACCAACAAGCTAAATCTGCCAAGGTTCCTTCCCCACTAAATCTAACATCAGTAAAAG
>FIZR01027534.1:0-11244 GCA_900060175.1 Ferrisia virgata | reverse complement strand
CCTTTAAAAAAAAAAAAAAAAAAAAAAAAAAAAAAAAAAAAAAGTAGAAGAAATAAGAAAAGAAAAGCTTGATAGAAAAGCCTTTTGTGTAATCGTTAAGGGAAAAAAATCGACAAAAATTCGACGAAAAAAATAAACCGAAGAAAACAACGCTCGCCGTAAGGAAAGAAAATAAGCAAAGCGAATTGGAAAGTTTGAAATTTAGGTGATTTTTCTCCAACTTGATGTGATAATTGGCATTGACAGATTTATACCATAGAAGGTCTTCCTTAAACCTTGTGTCGTATTTCTAAAGACGAAGAAAAAAAAGAATACGAAAAAAAAAAGACTCAATTTATTAATCAACAAGGTTTCAGCTATCTTTTTCTTTTCTTCGCTTCTAATTTCTTCATTTTTGCGAAGAAATTAAAATTTATTCGGCTAAATTGAAATACTGAAAAAAAATACCCACCATTATACCAGAATCATTTCAAATTTAAAAGGAAAAAACATCGAATAAGTGCCATGAAAATGCGATAAACATTTTTTTTAATGTTTGCAAATAATTTTTTTTTTACATAGCTATATCATTAGTTTAGGAAACACAATGAAACACGAAATTCCAGAAACATGTAATAAATTGGACATTAAGCATATAGTCCACCATCCATTCGAAGATAACGAACGCCGATGCCTGAACAAGACAACAAGTTGACCACAAACATGCTAAAAACAAGCCAATTCCTTTGCGAAACAATTACAACGATTTTGTATTCGAAATGCAATTTAATCGTAAAACTCTTTCATCCGTTATTGTATTCGACGAGTCAAAAATCCAAAACAAAGAAAAGCCCCTTAACAAATTAACAATCAAACATGCAAAGTATCGTGCTTAAGTTAGCATTTAATTAATATGAAGCAACGAGAGACCGAGCTCCAGCTAAACAAAAACATTTGCACCGATAAACTAATAATGTGATTATAGTAGTTCGCCAACAATAAACCAAAGACATCCTAGTAATAGTTCCCATTAACGAGTAAGTTTAACAAAACAAAAGCACTTCGGTACAATAGTTCGATTCAATTTGAAGCTTCGTTAAGTTTTCGTTCTTCTTTAAAAATGAAAACGCGTGTATCAAAACGCTCCATTTAATTTATGCTTGTAACCTAATTCTGGCTGATAACTATTCATCTTAAAACTTTGGAATTTTTTTTTTTTTTTCTTCCATGTTTCCAAGTTTTGTATTCCATGCGTGTATTTATCGTAGAAAATGAATAGCAATTAAATGTAGCTCTTGAAATGAGTATTCCATCAGGAGAATCGATTCGTAACATGATTTCTTAAAAGTCATAAGACTAACGTTTCACTATTTTCATTGGAATGTGGACAGGATGTCGAATAAAACTGCGCAAAGTCACCGATTAGTTTTGTCAATATTTCAGCGACCCATTTAAAAATATTTATAACGAATTTTCGACCACGTTGGAATTACAAGTCGCATCAACATAAAATTTTGAAATTAGAAAGTTAAATTTAGATGACCTGAAAATAATGTGGTAAAAATTTTAGCTTTCTAACTCAATTTTTTCAACTTGCAAAACTGATTTTAAGTTTACTACTTTTCAAAAAATAAAAAAAAAAAATTTGTTGAAATTCGTTTCCTGAAATGGAATTATTACTCACATTCATACCCAAAATTATTATGGTAAGCAAACTTAAAGAATGGCTTATTCGTGTTTTTCAAGAATTTCTTTGCATCGTTAAAAATTGTTTGTTTAGTAAATTCAAAGTAAAATGAGCCAAGTACATCATCAAGTTGATTTTCATCGCTATAGTTATTTTATCTACGCTTGTACCCCTATTACGGGTTCTCAATAGGTATCCCAACACATAAAAGTACAATATAAATGGTTCAAAAAAAGGAAAACATTAAAAATTGCTAAGACTCGTAATTTGTGCAAGCCAAAAAAATTTGAGTAAGAAAAATAATAAAACCTTGAGGAGAACCTGGCCACGTTTTTTATATAACTGACAAGCTAATAATCTAAAGGTCAAAACAATATAAACAGATTCCGAAGTGATAACTTTTCATTAAGATTTTACCTAAATTTTAAAACATTTGCAAAAAAAGAAAAAAATAGAGCACTTCATCATACCAAGGCGTAGAAATTTCCACGTGGTAATCTACCGAATAAATTAACCATAAAAAAATTGTGTCCAAATTTAGAAAATTCTTCGCAGTAAAAGAACCACGAGCCCTTGATGAAGAAGAAAGGGAAAACAGAGTCGACCACGTCGTTGAAAAACCGGGTATTTCAGCGCGGTACGTTGCCCAAGACACGGACCATGCAGACGAAACTGTTCGCAGAGAGCAAATTGTTGGGTTGTATAACTTTTGGGTCACTTCGTAGATGAAACATCATGTTCCCGTTGGTAAAATCATTCCTGGAAATTACTTTTTTAAAAGACATGCCAAATGGCCATTTTTGAATGCCTCTGAAAAATCGTCTATGGGAAGTGAAATGGAAATATTGTATTTAATTATCTAAAATTTACCTCCTGCAATCATGTCAGAAAAGTGTTTCTCAAGGAAAAATTTTCCTTCATAATTTTCAGAAAATCGTAAAAAAAGCATCGTAGCCTAATTTCACCAAAAGGCACATCTAGAACCCCTACTAAATCTACGCACCAAATTTCAGCTTCCTATCTCAATTTTGAAGGGAATTATGTGAGGAGCAAACTCAAGACATAAGAAAACTAGCTCATTTGGGGGGCAGTTAGGGAAGAAAAGCCCTTTTTCAAGGTCAAAAAAAAATTATATCTTCCCTCCTAATTGACCTAGGAGGCTGATTTTTGAACTGTCTACAAATTGGCTCAACATAAAACTATTTTTGCGATTTCAGCCCCTCAGCACCCCTCCTCCAAATTTAGACATGACTGAATTTTGACCCAAGGTCATCACCACTACAGAGTATCACATGGCCCGCGAATCGATGTCTATTCTCCACATTTGATCGATTTTGGTCTTTATCGAGCTAAATAAATAATTTTTTTATTTTAGGCGCAAGATATAAAATGAAATAAATATCTTACATGGCCAATAATGGTCGTAATGGTCTTCCAAGACTCCAAAACTGATTTTATTGATACTTCACCCCCCCCCCCTCATCCACCAAAGGTCGATAGACCATAATAGCTTGATTTTCGTTGACAATATAATTTAGAAAATCAGGTTAAAAATCGTAGAAAGTGATAGATTTTTAAAACAACTGAAAAAAAAGTAAATGGTGAAAATTTGCCATTTATTAACAATGAAAATTTTAGATATTTGTTTTATTTATTAATTTACAACCTTGCCACTGACTATTTACTATTCTAAATAATAAATTGCGGTCCTCAAAAGAAAGCAAAGGCCTCATCCAATCTAGCCCATTCATGTCTGTCATCTGCAATTTTCAGAAAAATTTGCCATCTTAGTTTTTGTTGTCCCCTTTTCTCTTCCCCAATATTTGCCAAAATGTGATTTTATTTGCCCAATTTTTTCCCCTTTTCCATGATACAAAACCTGCCCAATTTCCTCTATCTCCCCACCAAACTGAGCTATTAAGTTGAAATTAGGCGTGTACATTTGGTTGGGGCCTTAGATGTGCATTTTGGGGGTTCCAACCATTGCCCCCTAGCTCCCAAAAAATGGGTTTTTGATAGGTTTTTTTCATTTTTTGACATTTTTGAGATCGTTTCTCACATAACTCCCCTCCAAATTGAACTAGGAACTCGAAATTGAAGGTTCTGGATGTACCTTTTGAGGGTCTTGGCTTTTCATTCCTTTTAGCCTCATTGAACCCTTCCTACCTACAATATTGATTAGGAAAAACGTCCTAGAACAAAATACACATGACAGCAAAGTTATAGAAAATAAAATTTCCAATCGTTAATATGCAACCAAACTTTTCCTACGTTCAAGAGTTTGCAGTATAATTGAAAGTTTTGCATTTTCAAGTTGATAAGTAATACGTCTAAAAAAACCATCAACTCACAAAATTTCATACTTATATGAACTGTTGATTCTAGAAAAAAAATTTAAAGACACATTATCGATAGGAAATTTCATTCTTTATAACTTTAATGCTATGTAAATTTTGTCTAGAACGCGCTGTTTTCGAGTAAAATGGATGAACATGCTGGTGTAAAAGAAACAATTTTCAACTTGTGTAAACATTTCTTTCGCCTGAAAATGACTCTACTTCGGAAAACCATAGAATCTAAGCAGATATTTCTTTCAGATCAAGTTTGGGATCAAATTCTTTTCCAGGACAAATAATACACTAACCGAAAATTATAGCATAAAAAATGTAAAATTCATTAAATTCCAAACTAAGCACTTCAAAATCCATCTCATAATATTTTTTTTTGAGAATATTCATTTTCAAGCCTCAAAAACACAGGATCAAAAATTCTTCGAATTTTACGAAAATTACATTTTTTTTTCAATTTTAAAAACTCAACTTCTTCTTTCAACGAGCGCATAGCAGACTTATTTTCATTTTCTAACCCTTTCATTAATTTTTTTTTCTCATTTTCTAGTCTGCACCATCATACAAGTAAACTAGCAAAATAAAAATGTTTACAATGGTCGTCAATTCTCATGAAAGATAATCCCAAATGGTTTTATTCGGCTATATTTTTTTCTGCGACAAAAATATAGGTCATCAGATTGAAAGAAAGGGTCATTTCCGAATAAATTTCTAGTCTAGTAGTATTACAACGAAATTTCAAAAAAAAAAGAAAGAAAAACGGCAAATAGTTAAATTATAAATCAGTAGCGAATAAGAGAAAATGAGGATATTGTACTACGTCCGCGTCGTCGCTCAAAATTTAAAGATGGAAAAACGGAACGAGACGATGAGATTTTTATGTATCATTCCAATTTCAGCGAGTTACATTATTGTATACTTGAAAGAAAACAATTCATTCAACTATATCACTCTTTTACGAAACCCTGAATCTTAAAATAATCTCGGTACTAAAATTTCGAAAGAAGAAAAAAAAAACTATAGTAATATCTTCATTACAAAATATTCCTCTATTTCACCTTATAGAATACGTAAAACGAAAAAAAAAAAAAAAAAAATGTTAATTTAACCTCATCGCATTTTTACGTTAAAAAATTACGAAATCGTTTGTTGCCAAAATTATACCTATCATCTCGAAAATTGGAAATTGGCTCCTTAAATAAAGACCTTTGATGCTAATTCGCACGTTACACGACGAATTCGTATTCATGGCATGAAAATTTTTAATATCGATATTTATTGAAAAATACGAATAACGTAATAAAGATAAGCATTTCAGATCATAAAGTAGCAATTGGATTAAAGCCAAGTATACTCGAGGTCATTTACCATTTGTTACTCTTCCCCCTTTTCATTATTAGACACCTATTATTATTAATAGCGTAGCATTTTCGATGGCTTATGAGAAAATATATCTGTTAACGTTTATTATAATTAACGCGAGCGTGTATTTTTACCCCTCCAATATTCTTTTCTTTCGCCTTATCTATCTTTTCCTGTAAGTATATTATTGCGAATATCGACCCTGCACGAAGATACTTAATACATGAAACGTTTCGTAGAAAGTGTACCCCAATACAGAAAGGGAAAACTGCGCACGATAAATAATACATAATAATTGTCACATGTACGAAACCGTCACCATATGTCGTTCAAAGTGGTTTAAAAGTTTTCACGCGTTTAAACTTTCGAAACGATGCGATTGTTTTGAACGTATAGTGAGAGAGAGAGAGACTTCTTGAGACATACCCTGCTGAAATTCAATTTGGCACCGGTCCAGGTTTTCATTACGTAGACGTAGGCCTCTTGTATTCGAAATGTCTGCTCAAATGAGTGACCTGTACTGAAGTAGGTATTTCCGAAAAAGAAAAAGAAAAAGAAACACAAACGGAGAGAAAAAAAAAAAAATTTGATGGAAAACGTTACACTACCTGCCTACCTATCTACCAACGTCGAAAGGTAATTTTTATTGCAAACAGCTGCTCTCGCACCGTTCCACTATAAAACTTACCACGCGCAATCGTTTCAATCGTAAATAATAACGTAAAAATATTTGACGCAAGGTAATTTTCTCTTAGCGCGAGGTTATAACTTTTCCCCCCTCTCTTCCACCCGGGCACCATTGCTCGCGAATTGTTATTATATATAAAAACTTTATACCTATATATAGAGCATCGTCTCGTATATGTAATAGGTATATAGTGTCAGAGCCTGCTATATATATACGTATAAATCCGACGAAAAACGTTGTTAAAATGCGATCCATTTAATAATCAAATGTTATTTCTCATTTTATTGTATACTTTTTTTTTTTTCTTCACTCCCTCGTGCCAAGGTATCCTTCTTTCTACAATATACATATATACCATACTATCCACCAACAGATTTCTTTCTTCTTCGCAAAATGCACATGGGTTCGCAATTCGCATATAAAAGTTAAACTCTACGCTATACGATGTCATACTTACTCTCATTTCAGCCAAATTCGTATCCTACTATGCTGTTTAGGTTGCTCTTTTTTTTTTTTTTTTACCCACATTCGCGTTTGTTTCGTTTCACTGTACTATACTGTGTTGTAGAAAATGTGTATTAGTGGACCCGAAATAGTGCTATAAATAAAGTCTCTTTTCTCGTTATATGTATAAAAACAACGTACAATGGTGGTATCTTAAGGTCGGCGTTTATGTGTTCTAAAAGCGACGCATAAACGTTTGCGAACTGTTAGGAATGGGTATCGTTATACTACCTACTTACACTACCAGAGCAGCAGATATCGCATCGTCTCGGGATGTTTATTTAAAAATTTCTCCATTCTTGAATTGACCTTTTAGGCGACCGTTTCCTTGTAGACGACTTTTTTATGGTTATTATTGGAAATATGTGGTAGTTGTATGGAATTGAGAGGAAAATCTATGGCTTCTTTTCTGGTTTACCTATACTATTTTTACTTCGGATTTTTTTTTGCCATTTTATTTACTCGTTTCGCGATGGTATTTCGTAATTATTATGTTTACCAAATTGACGTACGTACTTAAGTATAGGTAAGTTTAAGTACTAGGGTGGCCTGAATCTTGTTTCCTAGGGGAGGGGGGGGGGGTTGCCAACGGATAAATCACAGCAGTAGCGAAACACGACCTAAAAATGATGAAGTAAAAATTTCAGCTTTTTGAATTCAATATTTCAACATTGCAAAACTCACTCGAAGCTCAAAAATTTTCAAAAAATCAAAAAACAAATTTTTTTGAAAATGGAATTTTTACATATTATCAATTTTCAGGGTTTTTTAAAAAATGTCACTTTCAGCGTTTTTTTTTTTCATGATTTTCTGAAAAACCATGAAGAATTTTTTTTTCCAAGAGAACCCCTCCTGAAATGAAAGTAGGACATTAATTTACGGTGATTAAGCCCAATACTTCAATTCCAAGCCCCATCGACGATTTCACGGTGGTACTTAAAATATGTTTTTTGTCTTGTTTTTTCATTACTTTTTCTGCATCATTAAACATTTGTTTCCAGCGAATTCTTGGTGAAATGACAGTAGATACAAAAAGAGAGTTCGGAAACTTTTGGTAATTACCACGTAATTACGGGTATATTACCGCGTATTAAAAATGCTGGTACGAAATGTCGTCCACAAAGTAAAAAAAATTCACATGACGCGTGACGTCATAATGTTTATCTTGAAAAAAAACGCGCGCCAAAAAAACGAGAAAACCGGTTGTTCGTTGTTTTCTCGTTCTTTTACACACGTTATTTGTAGCCTGATTTTCTATATCATATTGTCAATGAAAACCAGGCTATTACAGCCCATCGACCAACGGCAGATGGGGGAGAATATCGACAAAATCCGTTTTGGAGTCCCAGGAGACCATTAAGACTATTTTTAGCCATGTTAGATATTTATTTTTATATTTTATTTATTTTTCCGAACATTAAAATAATTTACTCCGCTCGATACCGACTAAAATCGCTAAAATTCGGTCAATCGGCTTAGTTTGGCGGCGAATTAGATATATATAAATGGGAATGAACTTGGGTCAAAATTCAGTTATACCACAATTTGGAGGAGGGGTGCAGAGGGGTAAAAACGCAAAAATGACCCCGTTTTCAGCCAATTGATAGAGAATTAAAAATTGTGTAACATATTCAAAAATCAACCTCTTAAGTCAATTAAGAGGGGAGATATGGGAGTTTTCCCCCTTTTTGACCTTGAAAAATGGCTGTTCCTCCTTTATCTCCCCACCAAATTGAGCTAGGAAGTTGAAATTAGGTATATAAATTTAGTCGAGTCTCTGGATGCACCTTTTGGGGATATCGACTTTTTAGCTCCATTGCATTCTCTTACAGCCCCAAAAAAGTGGTTTTTTGATCGTTTTTTGCCATTTACCTTATTTTTTGAGGGTGTTCTTCACATAACTCACCTCCAAATTGAGCTAGGAACTTGAAATTAGTTATGAACATTAAGTAGAGGTTCTAAATGTGCCTTTTGGTGGTCTCGACTTTTCAGCCCCATTGTACCCCCTCACAGCCCCAAATATGTGATTTTTTGGTAGATTTTTCTAATTTTCAGAGTTTGTTCCTTGCATAACTGCCCTCCAAATTGGACTGGGAAGTTAAAATTGGGTATGTCCCATCTATAGGGACCCTTGATGTGCCTTTCGGGGTTTCGACTATTTTTTTTTCAATTCTCATGTTTTCACCGAGTATTACTCTCAATATGGGCCACATAGACATGGGATAGTTACTCGGATCTGCGTGTAACACCTCGAGGGTGAATTTTTAGCCATTAGAAATGTATTTAAAAAATAGAAAAAATGAAACGATACGGCTTCGTAGCGCGTTTAGTGGGTGATTTTTTCACCAGGTGCTGTCATCGATATGGGCCACGTAGAAATGAGATAGTCGCCCGGATCCACGGGTAACACCTCGGAGGTGAATTTTTAGCCATGTAAAATGCAATTTAAAAAATAGAAAAAGTGAAATAACTCGACTTCACACCACGTTTAGTAATCCCTCTCCACCGTATATTCTCATAAAAACCTGCAAATTAACACTTGACAGAATTAAAATCAGAAAATCACAATTTTCTCCTTTATAGATACCCTTAAATACTCATTTTTCCACCTTTCGTTCCTGGTATTTTGCAAAACTTTTATCCTCGCATTATTTTTTTTTCGTAAAAAGGCAGAAATGCTGAAGCCTGCCCTCCCCAGTTCACTCCCATCTCCGCCTATGCATACAAAACTCGCTTTTACACTCTAATTTTTCAACAAACCATCAAGGATTACAGGCTCTGTTTTGTACTATCAATTTTACTTACTTTTTTTCCATTTTACGTACCATATACTGCAACTTAGGCCAGAGGCACGGATGGGAAAATTTGTTAGATTTTAAAAAGAAGTCCGGTACTTTTAAGGAAGTTGAATAAATTTGTTATTGTAGGTTCATCATTCGTAAGGAGGGAAGTAATGGTAGTTGGGAGATTGAATTCGATGCCGTAATTTTTATACAAGGGACATTCTATAAGAAGATGCTGGACTGTTAATTGGACAGAGCATGATTGACAGAGGGGTGGTGAGGTTTTGGTGAGGAAATGTGAATGTGTAATTCGTGTATGGCCTATTCGTAAATCGACACAGAGAGACTTCTTTGCGAGTCAAAACCAGTATTATTCATAATTTATTGTTCTATGATCTACACATAAATATTTCCAAAAGAAAAGAAATGCAAAGGTGAAATCACATACCTGTATCCAATATGGTAAATAATAACCGGAACAGCATAATACCGATGCGGTAACTGACAAAAAAGCCCAACACATTCCGACTCCCGAAAGAGTGGTGGTCATCCTGTAACAATAGAAAAAAGACGAACGTTTTTGGAAATATCGATACAATACATGCGAAAGCTTAAAGGGTTACACGTTAAACTCGCATATATCATACGATTACGTTGAATTTAAAATAACACAAAGTATTATCTGAAGCTAAAGGATTTAAAACGTTGCCTGCTCAGATTTAAACTCGTACTTTTAAAAACTTTTTACAGTATACCAAAAATATTTTGCAACTGTGAAAATACGGATTCGTTATTCATTAAACTTTCACTTCGTCGGTACGGTACGGTACGGTACGGTACGTAAAGCGTACAGTATACTTGGCAGTTTGCACATACTACACTTACACATACCACACAAGAGGCTGGCTGGTAAAACCCCTTTATACTTCTATACTTTTCTAGTCTTGCATTAGGTTAACACACTTCGTGCAAGTTTTTATCTAGCTTTCGCAGATCACTTTTTCACTTTCATTCTCGAATAACGCGAAGGTACTTTTTATAGGTATAAGAGCGAAACGTACGAGCTGCAATATCGTCGCGTCGCTTGTGCTACGCTACTACCTTATGGGTGTGAAAATACTATACACAGACGCTGAAGCGTTATATTAACGTTAGATATTAATGCGGCAGCGAAAGTTTCACGCGTGTGAATTTCATCATCTCTTTGAGCCCAAAAATGAACTATGCGATAATATACTATTATACGTACACTATTATACACGATGAGCATCCGACTACTGAAAAATTACGTGTTTACGACAAACACAAAATTTACATCAAAATAACAAGACGTGCCTTCACGTATAAATCTTAATAATTTCTGGTATTATAAGGCCAATGACATCTAAAAAACTCTCCAAGGTCGTGAACGAATTATCTGCAAATTTTGCTGCACTGCGGACACTTTCAGTACCTACACACACGTTCACGTATCCGTATATATATATACACACATATAGGTATATAGAAAATAATACCATTGGTTTAATATTATGTACATGTACGTCTAGGTATATGTACGTATTAAACCACCCTCTACATTTATACTGCGAACTTTGCCACTGCTTGCGCTTCACATTCATCGTCCACATAACATATACAAACATACAACGTATAGAAACGAGAGTGAGTCAAACATATCGATATTTTAATTCTTTGCACAATGCAGCCAAACATTAACGATACCTTTTAATTTGATTTACAACTCGATATTAAACTTTATTGGTATAATAAACGAGTTCTCGTAAATTATTCGCGTACATACAATTTTCTACTACACCAGTTTCCAATATATTTGTTAAATATATATATATATATATATATATATATATATATATATATATATATATATAG
>FIZR01027531.1:4054-19485 GCA_900060175.1 Ferrisia virgata | reverse complement strand
ACACTTTGGGGGCCGTAGGGGGCCATTGTGACCATGCCCAAGGAAACAAAACACATATTTGGACTCAGACGAGTATGTGCTACAAAACTACAAAAAGAATTTTTGTTCCCCGCCAACTTGGAAAAATGGGGGTTTTTAGGCCCCAGCCCCCTATAGTGACGCGGCAAAAATGTCCCACCTATACCCACAAGAAACCAACGAAGGGGTGAAATAGGGTTAAAAAGTTGAGACATCCAAAAGTCTCATCTACGATCTCTACTGATAGATCAACATACCAAATTTCATCCTAGCTCAATTCAGAGAAGAGATGAGGGAAGGATAAATTCGAAAAAGTAACGAAAGTTTCCCAAAAACTTATTTTTTGATGCTGTGAGGAAGTCCAATGGAGCTGGAAAAAAAAAGACCTCAAAATGCACATCTAGGATCCTTGCTAAATCCGCATACCACATTTCAAGCTCCTAGCTCAATTTGGAACACAGATATGGGAAGGGCTACCCCTAAGAATAATGAAAACCGCCCCAAAACGACTTTTTCAGGCTATGAAGGAGTAAAACAGGGCTACAAAGTTGAGTCCTACGGACCCTGCTAAATCAACATTCCAAATTTCAACCTCCTAGCTCAATTTAGAGAAGAAAAATTGGACGGAAAAATAAGAACAGTAACGAAAACTGGCCAAAAAACTACCTTATTTGGACTGTGAAGAGATGCAATGGAGCTGAGAAATCCCCAATGGGCATATTTAAAATCCGCACTAAATCTACATACCCAATTCCAATCCTTCAATTGAACTTGGAGGGAAAATATGGGAAGAACAACCTTGAAAAATAACAAAAACCGCCCAAAAAATAATTTTTTGGAAGTATAAGGAGGTGTAAGGGAGGGAGGGGGTAGGTGAGACGTGGTTGAAAAGTGAAAACTGCCTACAGACATATCCATGGTCCCTGCTACATTTCAATACCAAATTTCAACCGCCTAACTCAATTTTGAGGGGAGATATGAGACGGATAAACTTGTGAAAGTAACCAAAACAATCCAAAAAATTCACATTTTTGGCGGCGGAAGGGGGCGCGGGAAGAGCAAATTTGAAAAATAACAAACACTGTCAAACGAACTACTTTTTTGATATTGTGAAGGGATGCATTGAGCCTGAAAAGTAGAACTACCCCCCCCCCATGGTTCAAGACCCCCTATTAAACCTACACATCAATTTTCAACTTTCTACCATTTGAAGAGAAGATACGCAAGAAACAGCCTTTTTTTAAAGGCCAAACAGGGGTAAAACCTTCATATCTTCCCTCTTAATTGACGTAGAAGGCTGATTTTTGAATATGTTAGCCAATTTTAATTCTCTGTCAATTGGATTAAAAACTAACAGTTTTTTGCGATTTTTGTCCCCAAACCTCCTTCTACAAAATTTTTATAACACGGAATTTCGACCAAAGGTCATCTCTACTTATAAATATTTAATTTTCTGTCAATCCAAGCCCACGGGCCGAATTTGAACGTTTTGTTAGTTGTCGAGCCGAGTAAAAAAATTAGTCTTTGAAGGGGAAAAAAATATCAATACACGACATGCTCAAAAATGCTTAAAATGGTCTTCTAAATCTCCAAAACGGATTTTGTTGTCGCTCCCCCTCTCCGCCATATAAGTCGTAATCCGACATTTAGTAATCGCTCAGTTTACTGTGACTGTACAGCATAGAAAATTAGACTAAAAAAGCAGTTTGCAACTCTTTACTTCGAACGTGCAGGAAAACGCAATTGGAAAATTGCACTTTCAATACGTCTCTTCAAATTCACTTGAAAGCCTAATCAGCTCATTTACTACATCATACAAAAGTACAATTTTCAGTATCCGATATGGTTCGAGCATCTTTGATCCTGATTTGAAAATTCTTGAAGCGGGGTGAAACCGTCACTGAAGGCTCTAGAATTATCAGAAATGATAAAAATGAGAGGAATGATTTGGCATCAGATTACAATAGATTTTCTACCATAAACTTCAACTTGAAAAAATAAAAAAATTCATCATTTCGCATACGCAACAAAGACCTTAAATTGTGAATAATTTCCCTCCCTCCTCTCCCTACAGGTGTACAAATAAACTTCAACAGCTTACGAATATAAGGGTCTTCTGTTTATCCAAGTTTCCATCAAATTAAAGGTACAGGTACCCTTTTTACATCGGTGATACTTGGAAAACACCAAGTACATAGTATATTTCTTACACTATCTCTCCGGAATTCCTGCTACAATCTTTCGCCACCTTATAACAAATCGCCGTGTACATTGGTTCGCAATCTTATGTGTACCGTACATGTACAATGGAATGGTTAACGTGTATTTACGAGTATTATACACACATTATCGATGATAAAACTGTTTACGATCGTCATTATTTAAGGTCAACGCGAAAAATTTTTAACGCCGCCGTTCGAACGAACGGTCTTACAGATCAAGTATTTCAATGTCACTCCAATTTCTATTCTTGAACGTACTACAATAAATTGATCGGCAATACTCGTACATATATACCTACGTACGCGTACATTTGTACGAATAAAAGCATTATTTCTCGTATACGTTACAGAATAAATAATGGTAGCAAGTATTCGAATCGAACAGGGCAAAATGACTATCTTATGTACTACACCTTCGACGAATTACCTTCTCCCTTTATCGAACAGCACTACTCCCGAAATTTGAACTGAATTATATGTACAATTGATGTTTATTAAAGAAGCTCAGTTTGAGTATCTATGCATATCTAGAATGATTTTTGCGAAATGTTGAAATTCTGTAAATTGTCAAAACGAGGCGTAAAAGCTAACTGATGAGAATACTTGAAACCTCTCCCAAAGGCATACCCAAGACCCCCAATCAACTATACACATTAAATTTTAATCTTCCAGCTGAATTAAATGGGAAGTTAGGAGAGCAACTAGCTCGAAAAACGACGAAAGCCACTGAAAAAAATGCACTTTTTCATACCTATCAAACGATTCTAACAATCGAAGAAGTCAAAGCCCATAAAAGACACGTCTAAAACACGATCCGAAAATTTCAATCTCGCTAACCGAATGGAAAGCGAATGAGGGTGGGAAGGGTCCAATGAGGCTAAAATGTTAAGACCCTCCCCCCCCCAAAGGAACACATAGGATCCCTACTAAATGTATATATAGAATTTCAACTTCCTAGACCAATTTGGAGCGGAGTTATACGAGGAACAAACTCAAAAAATAAGGAAACCCCATATTTTTAGTGCTGTGAGGTGATGCAACGAGGCTTCAAATTCGAGACCCCCAAACACATCTAGGCATCCTGCTAAATATGCATACCGAATTTCAACTTTCTAGACCAATTTGTAGGGGAGTTATGCGAGGAACAAACTCAAAAAATAAGAAAAACCGACCAAAAAGCCACATTTTCGGAGGCTGTGAGGAGGTGCAATGTGACGGAGAAGTCGAGATCTCGAAAAGGCACATCCAGGGCTTCTACTAGATATACATACCAAATTCCAGGTTCCTAGCTCAACTTGAAAGGGAGTTATGCGAGCAACAAACTCAAAAAACTCAAAAAATTCAAAAAACGAGAAAACCCTACCAAAAAACCACATTTTTAGGGCTGTGAGAGAGTTCAATGCAGTTAAAAAAATCAGGACACCCCCCCCCCCATAAGACACTTTTAGGACCCTTATTAAATGTACATACCAGATTTAAACTTCCCAGGTCAGCTTGATGGGGAGATAGGAGAGGAACAGTCCTTTTCCAGGGTAAAAAGAGCAAAACCCTCATTATCTCCCCTCCTAGTTGCCCTAGGAAGTTAGTTTTTTGATATGTTATACAACTTTGGATTTTCTATAGATTATCTCAAAAAACAACAATTTTTGCATTTTTGTCCCATCAGCTCCTCCTACTCCCCAAAGTTTGGGCATAACTGAATTTGACCCAAGGTCATCTCCAATCATATATATCTAATCTGCCACCAAAGTGAGCCGATTCACCGAATTGGAGCAATTTTGGTCTGTGTTGAGCAGAGTAAATGATTTTAGTGTTCGATGGAGAAAAAAAATTAAGAATAAAAAAAAATATCTGACATGGTCAAAAATGGTCTTAATGGTCTGCTAGGACCCTTAAACGGATTTTGATGATATATCACCCCCTCCCCCTCGTCCAGGGTACTGGAAAACCACTGAGACCATTTTTGGCCTTGTTCCCCCCCCCCCCCAATACTCTAAACTCAAAATTATTTGCTCAGCTCGAAACCGACCAAAATTAGTCAAATTTGGACAGTAGGCTCAGTTTGGCAACGGGTTTGATATTTCGGAGCATGGATGACCTTAGTTCAAAATTCAATTGTAACCAAATTTGGGATAGGGGGTGCTGAGAAGATACAAGTACAAAAATTGTTTCTTTTTCAGCCAATCGATAGAGAATGCAAAGTTGTATAACATATCCAAAAATGAGCTTCCTAGGTCAATTAGGAGGGGAGATATGGGAAGTTTTCCCGTTTTCTTGACCTTGGAAAAAGGCTGTCCCACTTGTATCTCCTATCCAAATTGAGCTGGGAGGTTGAAATTAGGCATGTTGATTTAATAGCGGTCCTGAATGTACTTTTTTTGGGTTTATCATTGTACGCCCAACCCCCTAAAAATTGGTATTTTGGTCGGTTTTTCTTACTTTTCGAGTTTGTCCAGCGCATATCTTCGCTCCAAATTGAGCTAGGAGGTTGAAATTTGTCATGTAGATGAGGTTCAGGATGTGCCTTATGGGAGTTTCAACTTCATTGCCCTCATTGCATCCTTTCACAGTGTCGAAAAAGTGATGTTTCCATCGGTTCGTCTAATTTTGTGAGTTGGTCCCGGCCATATAACCCCCTCCAAGTCGAAATTGTGCTATGTAGTTTAAATTTGGTATGTAGATTTTTTATTTCCCCTGAATGCACCTTTTGGAGGTTTCAATTTCTCAACTCCCTTGCAACTCTCCTCTCCCCTCCGCCCCACATAAAAATTAGTTTTCGGGGTGGGTTTCCTTGTTTTTTTAGTTTATACCGCGGATATCTCTTTTTCTAATTGAACTAGGAAGTTGAAATTTGGCACGTGGTTTTAGATATGTCTTTTGAGGTTTCCAACCTTTCAGCCCCATTGCACCTCCTTCACAGCCTCGAAAAAGTGGCGTTTTGGTGAGTTTTTATAGTTTTGTGAGATGATGTTGGTCCCGGGCATATATCCACCTACAAGTCTGAATTCAACTTGGTACTACACTACTTTACTTCAACCTACGTGCACCCACGTGCTAACTTCATTTTCCAAATTTCAATTCTCAAAAAAAATTTCATTTTTCTACCATAAATCACAAATCAATTTGTCCGTAATTAATTTGAACCAGTCAAGCTAAACAGAAAAAAAAAAAAAAAAAAAGAAACATATGACTCAACCGACTTACTTCCTCTACCTTTATTCAGACTCATTACTGTATAATCAAACGTACTGCTCACATCCTAATCATAAGTGCATATTTCAAATCGATACATTGTAATATGATTGATAACCACCCCTCCTGCCATTCATTTGACTAACCACATTACACATACGATACCTACATATTATTATACAAGTGGTATCTGATACAGACACGTATTACCAGCGAAATACATACCTAAATGTCTAACCACAAATTGGCGAGTCTGTCTTTACATTACACCTTATACGAATCAGTCAGGGTAAAGGGTAAGTTTTGTGCGGACCATTAATTCCCTGAATACTTCAAAGACATACCAAAACAAACGTTGAAGGACCAGACCGACGTATACAAATTACGATAATATTAAATCATGAATCGTGAGATTTGAAAATAATATGGAAATTGTACCATCTCATTGGTATGGGTTTAACAGTCGCATATTATCCTATTATGTATACGATGGTAACTATTTCGTAATATTATATCATAACGATACGTAGAAATGCGAAGAGCGAGAAGAAAAAAAAAAACAAATAAAACAAATTACGCACTTTTTCCACCCATAGTATTGACAAGAGTCACAATTAAAACCAATAAAAGTGAGTATATTGTAAACGTACACATACCTACAATTCAAATACTCACACGTGTAAATACACCTCCATACACGCGTAAAATACACCTTTATAACAGTATAAAAACGATTCAAACGTTCGCGGTCAATCAAAAAGAACGATATCGCCCGTACATTGGCGATCGGCTGCAGTCTATACGTATATCGTAGTAAAACAAAAAAAAAAAAAAAAAAAAAAACCTGTACACGATGAGAAAGAAAAACCAAATGACGAGAAACTGTAAACAGGTTAACCTTGATAATAAATTACGTCTCGAAATGGTGAGTACACTGAGTAACAACGAGGAGGAAGAGAGATAAGAAGAAGAAGAAGGGAAAAAAAAGTAAAAACACTATACACTATTATATACGTAGATAGATACCCGTACACATATGCAATGTACCTAGCATAGTGAACAGCGCCGAAGACCGAAGAACGTACAGCAAAGACCAACTAACCCGTTCGTAGCGGTTATCGAGCGAGAGTGAGAGTGCTCTCAATGGAACCAATTCAAGTGCACAGAAAGTATACGTCGTTCGTATGCCATACGTTTACGTATCCAACATTTATAAAAACGTATCATTATACCCAGACATCGTTAAACTGATCTGATAAAAATCTAACATGAAAGAAATGAGTTGTCAGTAAGTAAGTAAATAAGCAAATAAATAAATAAATAAATAAATAAAAGCAAATCAATTATTATTCGTTGCGTAAATTACGTGATGCAGCCATTACACGGTCAGGTTGCGTGTAATAGCGAGAGAAGAGTGAATTTCTTTCATTACGTTTTCGTACAGCACCGCAGTAGTACGAGTGTGAAATCTTTAAAACAATTTCAATGTTTTCATTTTGTCGCCAGCTTACTCTACACACAAATCAATACAGACACTTGTCACTCTCATAATGTCAGAGAAATCCTATCTGTAACAAACATTTAGGTAGTCATCGAAATTTCAAACAAAATAACTCAATTTACATGAAAATAGAATTCATAGTCAACAAATAAAATAGGGAAATCAACTGAACCCAATAACGTAACAGTAACATAACAGAAACATAACGGAATCATAACGAAAACATAACGGAAACGTAACAAAAACATAACGGAAACATAACAAAAAACATAACATTATGAAACCGTTACACATAAGAAACACAACAGTAACGCTTCTGAATATTTATCAAGAAACAAAACCCGTAATAACCCAATCATTTGTAAAAAAAAAAATAACGTAACCGTAACGGAACAATAACGTAACAATAACGTAACAAATACGCAACGAAAATCATAACCAAGAGCAACGTCTTAATGATGACGAAGACGAGAACAATTAATCGATGTTGAACTAAAAACACAATAGTCAATTAACAAAAACGTAACAGAAACACAACAAAAACCTTATCAATACGAAACCTTTATATATCAGAAACACAACAGTAAGGCTTCAAAAAAATGAACTAACATCTGTCAAGTATCACAACAAAACGCATAACCCAATCAATCGCAAAAAATAAAATAACGTTAAAAACATAACAGAAACGTAACGAAAACATAACAGAAACATAACAAAAACTAAATCAATATGAAATGGTTGCATATTGGAAAAATAAGAGTAATACTTGAAAAATAATGCTTGTCAAGTATCACAACAAAATACCACCTAATCCTTGGCAAATAAGAAAATAACGTAACGAAAACATAACCAATAACCAAGAACCATAATTTACCGATGATGATGATAATAATAATTGATCAGAGTTATACCAAAAAGACGGTGGTAAAATAACGAGAAAATAATGGAAACATGTCAATAATCTAATCAGTACTAAATGGTTACATATAAGAAATTATTTTTGCTCCGCAATCTCCATGTTCAATCATCCTTTACTCGAAATGTGCGTTTTTGAATAAAAGCTCTCGACTACTTTTTATCCATAATTTATAGAATTTTTAGGCTAATTTTTTATATCATATTGTCAATAAAAACCAGACTATTACGGTCTAACAACTTACGGCGGATGATGAAAAAAAAAACGTTTTGCAGTCCTAGAAGATTATTACAACCATTTTTGACCATGTTAGATATTTATTTATTCATTCCACCCCCACCCCCCACCCCCAAAAATCATCTGCTCAACCCGATACCGATCAAAATTGATAAAATAGGCTCCGATTGGCGGCGGATTTGATATTCTGGAGTGGGGTTGACCTCGAATCGAAATTCAGTTGGGCCCAAATTTGGGAAAGAGGATATTGAATGACTAAAATCGCAAAAATCAAAAAATCAGCCTCTTGGCTGAATAAGGAGAGGACGTATGAAATATTTTTCTCTTTTTGACTTTGAAAAAGGGATGCTCTTCCCCTGTATCCCCTCCAAACTGAGCTAGGTTGTTGAAATTTGGTAGGTATATTAAGTAGAGACCCTTTAGGGCTCTATACGCTTCAGTCTCATTGCACTCCCTCGCAGCCCCAAAAATTTGGTTTTATGGTCGATTTTTCTTTATTTTTGAGTTTGTTCCTCGCATAACTCCCTCAAAATCGGGCTAGGTAGTTGAAATTATCTATGTCCCGTCTGTAGGGACCCTTGAATTGAACTAGGAAGTATAAATTCAGAATATAGATTTAATTTAGGCCCTAGATGTGCCTTTTTGGAGTCTTGAATTTTCAGCCTCCATGACACCCCTTTGTGGCTTCAAAAATTTACTTTTTTAACCGGGTTTTCTAAATTTTTGATATTGTTCCTCGTTCGACTTTTACCCGAATATTTTTCAAAGCATTTCTAATCTTAAGGTTGGGATTTTCTTAGCACAATAATTGACAGTTGGAAAAAATATTAATTTATAATACGTCCTGCGCAAGAGGTACTGAGACTTTTAAACGATACTGTATAATGTATATGAATTAAAAACACAATTAAAAATGCCTACTTTAACAAAAACATATTGATGGTGAGATTGTAACCTAACACAACCCCCATCTTAATTGCTTAAGTAAATGCCAATCATTCATGATTCATTGAATCCTTAATTTATAATCTCAATACGAAAAAATATTCATCAAAGGTACCACCTATAGTTACCTAGCACATGAAAATTCACATAAGTACACATACTATACATTTTTGGATGCATAAGTAAACTGGTAACAAATTATGAAAATAAGAATAATATGATGTACCACAAGGAAAAAATAATGAAAAGGTGTTTCAAATAAAAACTGAACAACCTGCAAAATAAAGGAAATTTATATTATAGTAGTAAAAACTATAAATGTATACGGGCAACAGGTGTATTACAGATTTCACCCATCTTAATCCACAAGAGGTTGATCCTAAAATAATAAATACAAATGTTCACCCAACATAGATGGGGGTATACGACTTCGTAAAAATAAAATTTTCCATTAATATAACCTCCTACAAATACAAATGTCTCGAATCCCAACGATAAAAACAGAAAAGAATTCAACAACAAATGTTCAATATTAGCTTATTACGTGATTCTATACTCTTTAGACCTACGTGGTCTACATGGGAATGAAAAAATTGTCTAACAAACATACAAGTTGAAGTGTTACCAAAAATGAGGGGTTTTATAAGTTTAAGTTCATTTTAAGAGTGATGGTAGAAAAAAGCAAAAACATAAAAACATAATATTTATTTAGTTAATTCATCTATAGAAAGATTTTTTCTCAAAATCAAACTTTCGAACAAAAGTCAAAGGTTACTGAAATAGGAGGCATGTAGGGGGAAGAGGAATATCAACGAAATGCATTTTGGGCCCCAGAAGATCATTGAGTTTATTTTTAGCCAAGTAAAATACTTATTTTTTTATTATTTTTTATTCATTTTTATACATATTTTACGTTTATTTTTATTTTTTTTGTCATCTTGTTTTTTCATATTATTATTTCAATGTTTTCAATTTTTTTCATCTCTTTATTTTTTGTATAATTTTTTAATTTTTTAATTTTTTATTTTTTATCACTCATTTTTTCTATTTTTTTATCTTTACAATTTTCTTTATTGTTTTATTTTTTTTATTCTTTCATTTTTTTAATGTATTTTTTTAATGAAATAACTAAAAATCGTTTTTCATTTACTCGGCTCAATACCAACCAAAATCAGTCAAATTTGAGTAACGGGTTTTGATTGGTAGTGCTTTTGAAAAGTTACATATGAGTAGGGACAACTTTGGGTCAAAATTCAGTCTGGTCTAAATATGGGATAGGAGGTGCTGACGGGTGAGAAGCAAATAAAAATTTCAGTCTGCTAAAAATCTAATGAACTGAATTCGGAGGTTTTTATAGGAGCCAAATAGGATTTTTACGGCAAATTTACCTGCGAACTCAGATTGGACTCTCCATGAGTAGGTTTAAGAAATTTTTAATGTTACTTTTTTTACATAATTCTTCCCCCCTTTTCCTCCGAGAACCCTTTCAGGAGCATCATAACACAGCGTTGAGAATCCTTCAAACGCCATAAAAACCCTCCAAAAGCTATCAGAACCCTCCATTATCCTCCAGAACTCTTCAACAGCTTTCAAAAACTTTTGACAGCCTTCAGAACCATCTCGAGAGCCTTAAAAATCCTTCACGAGCATTCAGAACACATCAAACTCTTCCAGAACTCTTTCAAGAGATTTCGCAACCCTTCAACAGTCGCCAGAGCCCTTTTCAGAACCCTACCAAGAACCTTAATAACCCCTCACGAGCCTTGAAACCCATCCAGAGCCTTAAGAACCCCTTCAAGAGCCTTCACAACATCAGAAACCCCCCCCCCCGAACCTTCACAACCAACCTTTTTCAAAAACCTTGATGATCCTTCACTAGTCTTCAGAACCCTTCCATGAGCCTCAATAACCCCTCACGATCCATTAAACCGTTCAAAACTCCTTCAACAGCCTTCACACCACCTTTTAAGAGGCTTCAAAATTCTTTCAACATCCGCCACAACTCCTTCTTAACCTTCACAACTATTTTCAAAAAAACCCTCGTGATCCTTCAAAAATTTCCAGAAACCTTTCAAGAGATTTCACAACCTTTTATGCCATTAGAACCCCTTCAAGAACCTTAACAACCATTCACGAGCCTTGAAGTCCTTCGAGAGCTTTCAGAACTCCTTCAGGAGCCTTCATAGAGAAGCTTCAAAATTCTTTCATCACCCATTAGAACCTTTTTAGAACCTTCATAACCGTTTTCAAAAACTTTCATGATCCTTCGAAAGCCCTGAAACCCTCCACAGGCTTTCAGAATTCTTGAAGAGCCTCCAGAACCCTTCAACACCTTTCACAAATTTTGACTATCTTCACAAGTTTTGGACAGCCTTCAGAACCCTCTCGAGAACCTTAACAATCCTTCACGAACCTTCAGAACCCATGAAGAGCTTCCGGAACCCTTTCAAGAGATTTCATCAGAACTCTTTCAGCAGACATCAGAACCTTTTTAGAACCTTCATAACCGTTTTCAAAAACTTTCATGATCCTTCAAAAGCCTTTAGAACCTTTTACAGGCCTTAAAAACCCTCCAAAAGCTTTCAGAATCCTTGAATAGTCTCCAGAACCCTTCAACAGCTTTTACCAATTTTGACTACCTTCACAACTCTTGGACAGTCTTCAGAACCCTCTCGAGAACCTTAACAATCCTTCAAGAACCTTCAGAACCCACGAAGAGCTTCCGGAACCCTTTCAAGAGATTTCATCAGAGCTCTTTCAACAGACATCAGAACCCTTTCAAGAGTCACACTTCAATAGTTTTCAGAACTGTTTCAAGAACGTTAGCAACCTTCACTAACCAGTTTTCAGAACTTACCGAGAACTTTAATAGCCCCACACGAGCCTTGAAACTCTTCGAGAGCCCTCAGAACCTCTTCAGAAGCCTTTACAACGCCTTTTAAAAATCTTCAACACTTTTTCAACACCCACCAGAACCGTTCGAATTTTTAAGTGCTACACAGGGAGCCACCACTCCAAAAAATTTGAAAACAATATGGGAGGTGTAAAATACACCTAATAAATGGAGAAATTTTTTTCGAGTTTCCAACTCCAAAATGGGTGTCTGCAAGGCCTTCTCAAAGTGTTCAAAGACCACTCAAAGGTCATACTAAAGGCGTGAAAAATCTGAAAAAATTCCACAACACTCCCTCTAGGCACCTTGACTTTCATACCAAGTTCGAAAAAAAATCGGTCAAAAACTCCAGGAGATAAAAAATTAATGTAAAAAATGCCTCGAAAGTGCATTATTCACTGCGCCAACCCCCCTCCCCCACCCCCCAGTGACCAGATAACAAATCGCAATTACGTTTAAAAATCATATTTTATCAATGTTTAAACAGTCTCTTGAAAAATTTGAATTCTGACACCCGAGAGCAAATCGTTCTCCTTACCCTGTTATCGCTGTTTCAAAATTACCTACTTCCTAAAAAATTATTTATACAAAAAAATGTTTTTTTTTTTTTTTTTTAAACCATCTTAATGATTGGTCCTGAGAGTATTTTTTCAAGGGTAGTGTGGACACCAAAGGATTCGCACATCTTAGAAGCATCGAAAAAACTGAGAATTCCTGTAGTCTGAAATACACTAGCCCTCGTTTTCCACACATCCGCGCCATCCCATCGTATATGATACGATACATCAACGTAATAAACACAGCAAACGCAAACATTTGCATTGCAATTTTCTACACGTCAAAGAATCTAAAATTAAAAGTACCCACAAAAAAAAAAACAACTATATACCTATGTTAAAACACAAATGAACTCATCAAGGTGCAACATAATCCGCCAAACGATCCGCCTCGTCTGGACATGGAAAACGTGACGTGGTTTAAACACGTATTAAGCACATTATACTTATATACATATATATATATATATATACACGTTCATGTACATTATATAGGTTTAGGTACCTACCTATCAACGATACAGACGAGCGAAGGCTCAACGGATGCGCGATATCTAATTTTTTTGCAAATAAGATACACGTATTTGTACCTACCTACATACATACGTAGATGTACCAATATGTAGAGGTATATTCCCAAAAATAAAAATATAATATATTTCATACACATCGGCATTAAATTACCGCTCCAGTATATAGGTAATTATTTAAAACCCTCCTCCTCCCCCTACCAAAAAAAGAACCAGGCAGACTGCTGCGAAATGCTAAGTGTGTAATGAATAACGTGTGGGCGACGCCACCACTCGCCGCCGGTCGAATGGAAATTCGCGCTTTGCAACAATTCACGGCCATTAAACGGTTATTGTAAAAAATTAATTCAACGCTTGGCAAATTGGCGGAAGCTTGACAACTAGAGGATGATCGGAGATAGTTGCGAATACAGTATACCATTCCATACCATACCATACCGTACCGTACATTACTATTACACTTGCTATAGAAATATATAGCGCAATAAAACCAAGGACGTCGTTCACTCAACTTGCCAATTAGCGCTAGAAAACCTCCATGCAATGTATTTATTGTACGTATGTAAGTATCAAGTATACAGATATACACCAGCACGATATTCGCGTATTCCAGACAAGTGGTTAGCTGATGGGTTTCAATCATTTTTACCCAACTTGTTGCGTTGCTGCGCTTTGCTTGTATCGCCTCGTTCCATTGGCTAATTTAACATTTAACAATCAACAACGATGCTCGGTTCACATCACGTATCATATAACTACACTGCATACTATACCAATGACTGAACTGTACTAAATGGACTGGTTAATCCCCGCCATACGCACAACCTTTATCTCACGATGACCACAGTAAAATATTACACCTATCTGCACTGATACGTACCATTTGTTCCATTCAAGTCTCCATATGTATAGATTCGCATATATATTTATAAAGCACATACTCGTACAGTCAGCAAGTATACCATCGTATATAATGGTTATCGTGTGCCATTACAATAATTCGGGGGGGGGGGGGTCATCATCACTCTATTAGACGGACCAATTTAAATTCAATCGAAAATAAGTATAACCAAGCAGAAGTACGCAACGTACGTAGAAAACCGCCGCGCGAAATGCCAAATTCATCATCTTATGGCTGATGGCTCCTACTACATTACACGCATAGACTCGTCCTTCACGTACTCTGTACGTATAACTGTGACAATTACGCCGGTAATTACTTCATTATATTATACTTTAAGTGCCCCCGGAGACACGCGTATATTCGCTTTCAATTTTCAAATTTAAAATCTTCCCGTCACGTTTGTTCTTTATCTTTTTTTTTTTCCACTCCGGCTCTCGCCGCGAAACGCTGCTATGCAATCGCAATTAAACGCCAGACGCGTTAATTAGATCGAATTTATAACGTGTCGCGATGTACGAGCGTGTATTAGTCGTGTCATCGTGGCAGGTTGTCACCAAAACTTATAAAAAAAAAAAAAACGTCCGCTTTAATTCGTATAATACGTAAGGCAGGATCGTAGATCGTCTTAATTGCCAATCATATCTCGACGATGTCGTTAAAGATAACCACTTCCGATTGCATTGCCCAGATTCGTTGGCATGAGCTAACCTCTGGCGTTCGTACGTACCGACCGATGACGATGGCTCGATACAGATCAGCTCGTAAATACCAGATAAAAACTCCACCGTAGGATTGCAAATGATGGATTTCACGTGGAAGAAATACCACTGTACCGGGGCATCATCGGCTCAATTTTCGAGCAGTAAACAGGCGTTCAGCTGAATTATAAAAAACATGCTAAAAAATCAAAACCCCCAAACAGCACATCAAGGGTCTCTACAGACGGGACATGGCTAATTTCAACTTCATAGCCCAATTTGGAGGGGAGCTGTGCGAGGGATAAACTTAAAAAATAAGAAAAACCGACCAAACAACCACATATTAGGGTGCTGCGAAGGGGTGAAATAAGGTTGAAAAGTCGAGACCCCCCTCCAAAGGCACATCTAGAACCGCAACTAAATATACACGCCAAATTTCAACTTCCTAGCTCAATTTAGAGGGGGTTTATGTGAAGAACAAACTCAAAAAACACAAAATATGCGAAAAAACGATCCAAAAACCTTTTTGTTGAGGTTGTGAGGGAGTGCAATGGAGCTAAAAAGTGGAAACTCCCAAAAGGTACATCTAGAACCGCAACTCAATATAATCGCCAAATTTCAACTTCCTAGCTCAATTTAGAGGGGGTTTATGTGAAGAACAAACTCAAAAACACAAAACATGCGAAAACCCGATCCAAAAAGCTTTTTGTTGAGGTTGCGAGGGAGTGGAATGGAGCTAAAAAGTGGAAACTCTCAAAAGGCACAACTAGAGCCTTAACTAAATCTACACGCCAAATTTCAACTTCCTAGCTCAATTT
>FIZR01027530.1:0-29759 GCA_900060175.1 Ferrisia virgata | reverse complement strand
TTTAGTAAATTATACATTTCTAAAAGTTAAGTGAAATGAATAAAAGAATTTGTTCGTGAAATATTGTGTTTATAATTCTGTAACATTACTCCTTTATTTTTATTTTTTTTTTATATATGTTTTTTTTCAAGATTTAAAGGTCAAAATATTTTATGGAAATTATTCAAAGGGTGTATCAAAAACTAGCTCGTAAATTTTGAGGGGATCTAGGGATGGACTGGGGTTCAATTTTTTGTTTTTTGAAAATAAAATATGGGATGAGAAGGGACCACAACACAAATACCTGGAGTAGGTACCCGGACACACACACACACGAATATCATAACGCGTCCAATAGTTCTTACTTTTAGTTGAAATCAAACCGAACTGAAAATTGGGGGAAAATATAAAAAAAAAATATATATAAACATTGCTCGGTTTCAACTAAAAGTTTGAATCCCTATTCTTTCTAAAATATACCACATGACCTGGATCAACGTCGACTCTGGTAAGTTTTTCTTTAAATTTCGCCCTTCAATATCCAAGCCGCCCAATTTGATGATAACTCTAAATGTGAATTTCTCAAATAATGAAACGATGCTTTACGTACACTCTTGCAGTCTTTCGCATTTCGGCTCGAAAATCAAATGAATGAAAACATTCTACAATGCTGGATCCAACATCATCACCTCGTTGTCCACACGTTAATATTTTTCAAACCCTTTCATGACACTGCGGTGCATGGCAAGCCATATAGGAAAACCGTACCACGAAACCAGAAATCTTCGAAAATCATTCATGCATAAATAGAGAAGTAAGAACAATACAGAGAAATCAGTTTCACAACTTAGCGCATTCAAGAATTACCAAAACCAATGTGTCAAAATAACAATCAAGCAAAGCATTCAATTTTTCTTTCCGCCATTCTCACAACACTATGATGAAATTTTGAGCACTTTCTTGTCCTTCTTTGTATCGATATCGAAGAGCTTGCTTATACATACGTTGAATTAAATTCCACCCTCTCTCCAGATACGTAGCACAAGATAACGAAAAGCTCGCCAGTGAATCTCGTTATACTACTTCCTATAACAGCATCGAATCGCAAGCATACCAAGTACCCTGTATAAGGAATCGTTGAAGCGTTAATACGGGGAGATTTTATGATGCTGTACGTACAACGTATTACGCACCGTACAAATATATATAATATGGGCACAGGCACACGCAAGGGATAATCTAAATGTCTGGACTGTTTGATGAAGTACACCATCATACCATCGAAGACATCGAACTAGTAAGGAAGCTGTTAGCGCCGTAATAAATAAAACCAGATCGTATCTACAGGTTGCTTTAGCGTTTAAAAATATCCACGTGGGTACTGGATACCTATTACCTACAAACATTAGGTTGGATACCAGCAAAGGGACGAGGAAACAAGCTAGGGTCACAGAACCGAAACGCATATATACGTAGTTGGAAAATTCGCAAATCGTAAATCTATACCGAAAAAGTGCTACACCCATTTCTACGAAGAAAAAGCAATATGGTCCAATGCGTATACAGATAGATGCAAGTACACTAAAATATGAGTACAAAAAATACAACTTTCTCATTTTCCATTAAAAAAATTCTATCATTCAAAATCCAAATAAAAAATTAACATTGAATTAACGAGCGTTTCATACAAATGATACTTCACCAAAAAGTACGCTTCGAACTTGATGTGCCTTCAGTTTCCCAAATCAGTGAGGAAAACTTGCTGAAGGACATAATAGACTAAAACTCTGCATAAATCTGTTATTCTACGGGATTCATGAGAGTAAATGAAACCCTACTGTGAAGCTAGAATTGCCCAAAGATTCATCCCCAGTACTTCCTTCATTTATCGACTCCGAATGGATTTAATCCATTACCCAGGGTCGAAAAATAGGAAACTTTGTTTTCCATCTTTCCAATTCTGATCCACTGTATTCATATGACCTGTACCGAAGGTCACTCAGTTAGAAAATGCAATGAATAAATCTAATTGATAAACAAGGATCAACAAATGGAGACTCTGTTTTCTATTTCCACATTATCGAGAGGGAAAAACGAAAAAAAAAAATCCTCATTTACCTGTTAATAAAGAATTTTCCATATACAACAGATACACTAAAGGTAACTACAACTGGATACCCAAACGTTACAAATCACTTATTTTTGGAATACTTGCTTGGCACAAGTGAAAGACGATTTTTGAAAACAGTAACAAATTTTCATCTCGAAAAAGTTGGATTGAGGGTAAGGGGAGGGGGATTTTAAAATTTTATTCAGATTTTCTCAACCTCAAATATAGTCTTGAAATTACCTTTAAAATCTTAAGCCAGGGTTTGTAGAACTTTTTTTCAAAATGGCAACTTGGAACAATTTTCTCATTTTGTTAGGAGCATTGTACACAATTTGGAAACTTTTCTAATTTTCTGAATTGATGACACCTTCACGTAGCAAACGAATAAAATTATATTACGGTTAAGGGAGGGGGAGGGGGGTAGCTTCAAAAAGTTTTAAAAAAAAGATAATTTCTTTAAAATTACTATCACAAAAAGTAGATCATCAACAGGAAATAAAAAAAAACATATCTCGAACTTGAAGGAAACTCAGAGGGGATTGACCTTCCGTTGAAAACCCATCATACAAAATTTTGACCCCAGCTCGAAGGAAGGGAAGTAGTGGGCGGGACAGGTCACCCATACGGAATATTCGAGATTTCAGATGCTGATGTTCATATGTACCATTTTTATGAGCTGTTGTTTTCCAATACTGGAAAAGTCTAAAATTTCCCAGAAAGCTACAAAACTTCTCGAGATCGCTTTCAATCGATTTAGGTGGTCGAAAAAAGGGTATGTACCGATTTTCAGTTTTTTTTCGTAGATCAGATAAAATTTTCATGATTTACAGATTTATTCATGCGTTGACCCGAAACCTTGCTTCGAGTTGGGATACCTCCCTAATTAATTATAAAAAAGTAGCGGAAAACGTGCATTGTTTTAGCTTTGATTTTTTTTGCACGTTGCACTTAATTTTTGAATTCCAAAAAATACATGTGATAGATCACCACCTCACAAAGATGATGAAAAAATTTCCTGTCATGAGCCCCCCTCCCAAATATTTTTCAACTTTTTCTTGAAAATTTCAGCATGAAAAGAACAGGGAAAATGAGACCCGAAAATTTTCAAAAAATTCTCATTCATAGTACTCAGCAAGATGTATAATTACAAAAATATCGCGGTATGAAATTTCAACATTTGGGAGAGCGATAATTCCGGAAGGGGTGTGAGGGGCTCAAAATTATTTTCTAGATGTTTTTACACCATAACTAACATTTTGGTTCATGTTTAATTGATTTTAGGTCGAGGGGTGTTTTTGACTCTTATTAGGAAAGGCTCTTCAGAATACTTTTCCTTTCAAAAATTTCACTTAAAAGCTAGATTAAAACTCATAGCTCATTTTGATCATTCCCTTCGTTAATCCTAGCCACAGCACTGCTTTGAAGGCAATATCACGTGATATTCCATACAGTTAGGGGTAAATTATGGTTGGTAGAGATGGAGACGACGAGCGTATTTACTCGTGAAAAAAAAGCCAAATCTCCAGCAAGTAAATGAAATGTTGAATCTACGAAAAACATTACTGTCCAAGTACCAACTGCATCTACACAGCGATTTTCAGCTAGCAAGGTGAATTAAGAACTGCTGTAGGAGGTCTGAGAAGTGTTCAATTGATCTTCGAATACAAAAAGAAACGAAAAACCACGGTTTTATAGGCTCCTGATCAGTCTAGGAAACTGATTTTGAGATATGTTGCACAAATTATAAATTTTCAATCGATTGATTGAAAAATTTTGTTTTTTGATGATTTTGAACCCTCCTGTAAAAATTCTCAAAATTTTGAGTTTGAGGAAACTGGTCTTCAGTTCAAAGTCAACTACAAGAAGGTAAACAATACATACATCAGCAAAAATTGATAAGAGAGAATGCTCATTTCCCTTCAGGAAATCAGTTTGAAAATCAGATATACATGATCGAAATAGTGAATTAAAGTCAACACGCGTGAATTTCTTCATCAAAAAATAAGACTTTACGCCCACCCAACAAACCTCTAATAACAGAGGGTCAACACTACACTGCATAAAAATCGTAGAATTATTAGTTCTGCAATGAAATTACGAAACACACTAGCATCTGCATTTCGATAACCATCTTCAATAAACTAGCATCACATATGCATCGAGTCAGGCTTCGAAAATGGCCCCGCCACGTGGCAGTGGCACAGCATCAAGCCCCACTGCAACGAGTACATTAACAAAAAGAAAAACAGTACAAAAAAATTCAACAAGTTTCCTTACAAATGCACCTACATCGTACACATATAAGTTTTCAGGAGGGTACCACACATACATAGGCTTTACCTACACGGGTTAAACGGCCGTGAGGAAATTGAAGTTAATGGGTAATCGTTGATGCAATTCTAAACGGATTACGAGGCGAGATACGCTACACCCAACACCCTCTCTTGTCAGTCTGAGGGGGTTGAGACGCCAACGACGCCAGCCCAGTCTGTATAGTACGTAAATAATTAATGTAAAATTCGATTCGTCATTATCACGACGACGACGACGAGACGAACGATGACGACATACTAGAAAACGAGGGAAATTCCTACATCGAGCAGCTACCAAATAGAGAGGATTTCCAAGCCAAAGCTGAGCAATAAATCGTGATCGTTACATGATACATACGTACGTAGGCCTAGGTCTTCCAGCAGCCAGCACCCAAACTCCTCCCGAATGCAAGAAAATTGGATAGGGTGCATCGTTGCACACAGTGTACGCGCATTTAGTCTATTTTTAATCACCATTAAAATTATTTGGGTAAGAATGAGAGAGAAAAAAAAGGCCCCTTTTTTGCCTATCCTACGCGTACGTAGTAGAAACAAGACTCGTACATACAACGCAATTCGTCTTCTAACACCCTTTTTCATACTACATTTATGTACATTGTACACATATAATACTGTAATAATAATACGGCTATGCGACGATGCATTAAATTAGTCCAAGGGTGGGAAATATTCGATTTTTTCCACATATAGTACACATTGCGGTGCCCATACCCCCTCCCCCTCCCCACCCCGTCCCTTATTCGGCACTTTTTTACGCCTCTTACATACAGTACGTAATTTGAAATTATCTTATAATCTGGCGGTACGCAGCAGACAGCAGGGTGAGAAAGTGAGACACTCCGTAGGAGTTTTGGGAAAAGTGTCGTTAATCAAACGGCATAGATGCCACGGAGACGACGACGACGACGACAACTACGACGCTATGTTCATAATGTCGTAAAGTTTTAATGACGAGAGAGAGTATACTTTTGTGTTCATTTTTTCGCCTCGTATTCGCCTTTTATATTGACGGCGGAAAGGGGGTGGGTAGGGTACAAGCGTTGTGCGCTTTTTCCAGTATCATATATAAAAGTTTTATTGCTGCTTTGGCAAAAATGCCGGTGTTGAAATTATGATTTTTGATACGTCGGTTCGTCGTTGTTCTGCGCTTTTGAAGGTACCAACTCTTGTTCGTATATTCGCGCCTTCTAGTCGAAAAACCATTAAAAAAAGACGAAAACGAAATCGTAATAAATTGTCCACGCGAGTATACGACTTCGCAGATGTGGAAATAGAATCGTTATGGTGGACGATGTTGTTGTTGGGCTGGTAGATTATGCTTTTTTTTCCCTTTCTATCTTTTAACGCATGTACGAGGACGTGAATTTTTTTTCAATTTTAGAACATCCACAGTTCGCCAAATATACGTACATCTACATGAATGTAATCTTCACAGGCTTGTGCGCAACGAGAGAAGGGGGTTGAGAACTGAACCTTCTACCATAGACGAAAAAAATATATAGTTTCTTAGAAAAATGAACTAACAATCATGTAAGTATATCTAAAAATGCAGTTCTTGGTGATAATTGTCGTCATTTTTGTATTCCTCAAGGATTAGGCTATGTTGACTCACTAAAATTCTGCATTAATGACTTTCGTATGACGCTTATTTCAAGTACTTGTAGTTCCAAAACGTCATTAAAACTACAACTGTTTTCCAAAATATTCACCCCTCGCTTCGCTTGGACACTTGGAATTGGTAAGCAATGAAAATTGTAGTTGAGCTCTTAAAACCTTCCCTTGGATCAATCCTGTGGGCGGGCTTGAACCTTCAAGATGAGATGGATAGCTGAGTTTTTCATTTGAAAATGTATTGTTGAGGAAAGAAAGGGAAATAATTGAAAAAAAAAAATTAATTCCAATACTTCATCAACCCAACACTCAAAGTTTCATTCTCAAGCAATAGACATATTGAAAAATGAAAAAACTATTCAGAAATCATCGATATATCGTCTTGAAAGTCTTAAATCGCGATAAAAAAATAGTTTGAAGGCATAAAAAACAGAACAAACTCTCCATTAAGCGTAAATTTTTTTCAATATTCGTGAAAAATGGCGACGAAAAATCCCTCAAAATGTCATTTTGCGCCTAAAAAAAAGCAAAAAATCAAAAAATGTAAAAAAAAAAAAAAAAACTTCAAAAAACCTTGAACTTTTGCTTCCTATAAGTAAAATGACGAAAACAAATCGCTAATAATATAATTTCACAGTTAGAAAGACATAAGGAAAAAAAAAAACAAAAACCGCATGAAATGATGCAAAAAATAATAAAACCTGTCGTTTTAAAGGACAAAAAACGCGAAAAATTTTCCAAAAGTATCGCCTTTACATGAATAATTTGTAAAAGGTGCAGAAAAATCTTCCAAGAACACCATTACGCAACTAAACGGACATGAAAAATGCGAGAAAATTTTCTGAACATGGATATTTTTCGCTTTGAAGATACGAAATGGTGAAAGAACATGTCATTTAATATTTCCGAAAAATGAAAGGATCGCTTCTCAATGCTTTTATCAAATCATTGGTAGAAATAGAAAGCAATTTTAAATCGTATAATTCAAACAATCAAAGGCCATATTCAGCACCTGGTAAAATCTACATGCAAAATTCATATGTGTACAAGAAATGAACCACAGCTCACGTACTCGCTTCGCTGGAGCTGTTTGCAAAAAGAATACCCAGGGGAGTGAGGGGGATACAATGAGGTTGAAAAGTCGATAACCCTAATAGACACATCTGTGACACCTTGTAAGTCTACATACCCAATTTCAACTTCCCACCTCAATTTGAAGGAAAGCCATGCACTGGGAAAATTCAAAAATATAACAAAACCTGTCCAAAAAACGAAATTCTCGAGGCTGGGGGAGGGTACAACGTTGAAAATTCCAAGTCTACATAGAAAATTTCAACTTCCTGGTATAATTTGAAGGGAAGATATTGAAAGAATAGCACTTTTCCTAGATCAAAAAGTGAAAAAACTTTCATATTTCCCCTCCTAATTGACACAGGAAGCTGATTGTTGGATATGTTATACAACGTTGAATTGTGTATCGATTGATTGACAAAAAATTACGATTTTAGCCTCTCAACATCACATCCCCCAGAGGTTTGAGCATACCTGAATTGTGGTCCCAGGTCAAATTCACTTCAGAATATCAAATCCGCAATACCTCAAATTGAATTATTTCGATCAATATCGAGCAAAACAAATAATTTTTCAACTTTGAGGAGGGGGCGGGGGCAGACATAGCCAAAAATGGTCGCAATGGCCTTCTCGAAATCGAACAGATTTTGTTGATATCCTCCCCAACCTTCGTAAGTCGATAAACCGTAGTTACGTGGTTTTCACCAACAATATGGTACAGCAAATCAGACCAAAAACATAAACGAAAACATTCCCACCATTCAGAAACCTGGTAAAAAGATGAAAAATGTTTTTAAAATGTCACATTACAGCCAAAAAAAAAATTACATTGAGCTACATAACACGAAATTTTAATGGTCTATCCACATGTACAGAGGGTCAGTTTTCAGTTCCCAGAAAAAGAAAATCATTTAAACTGGGGGGAGGGGGGTCTCGACTTTTTGCCCCATTGCATCCCCTCACAACCTCAAAAATGAGGTTTTTTGTTCGGTTTTTCTCATTTTTCAAATTTGTTTCCTCCATACATCCCCTCCAAATTGATCCTACGAAGTTGAAGTTTGGTATGTATGATAATTTCTTTACAGCCAATTGATCCGTTGACGACGATGAGAGTAAGCTCTAATAAATTGATATTTTGTGATTATGGTGTACATTTTTCAAATACGATTTTTGTTTGTAGTGGATCTGATGACTTCATCCAGACGGAAAACGTTGGCTTTAAATTTAATGATATTCATTCCACTTCACTTCCATCTGCAACCTCTCACGATAATTAGTAACTAATATGAAGGTTTCCCAAATTTTTGACCTTATAAAAGGTCACTTCCACGCGTATCTCCTCTCCAAAAAATGAGCCAGGTGGTTGAAATTGGCCGAGGATTTGATATGCTGAGGGAAGGGTGTAGACTTTATGACGTCATTACCAGCATTACAGCCTCCAAAGAAGCAGTTTTTCCGTCTGTATTGGATTCACCCTCACATATCACATTTTCAAATTGAGGAAGGCGGTGGAATATTAGTACGTATATTTCGTAGAGATGTCAATGTACGTGGGGGGGGGGGGCGCATTATAATATCATCATAAAAAACTATACTTTTTTATATCCTGGTCATTCGGGGGAAAATTTTTTCATCTTTAAACCACCCCAATTCACGTCTCATTACGCATGCGTAAAAAGCAATAAAAATCAACTTCCCCTGCGTTTCTCCAGGCGAATACGAAACCGATCCCCTAAATTTATCAAACGGAATACCATTTTAAAAAATTTTAAACATCATTTTCGCCCAAAACTCTAACTCGATATGTCATCTCAAAAAAAAAAAAACATTCAAAGTTTCCATTTACTCCCTCCTCACGTCCATAGGGTTCGCACACGTTGACATTCGCAATACACATTACTCTCCAACACGAGATGCCCATCTTAGCACACTTGGAGACTCATTACGCAACCATCATGGTGGCAAAAAAGGCCACATCTAGGTACCACGACTAAGTACCTAGGCGTATAAAAGTTTTCACACTCATTAATATTTGTTTAACACGTTCGCTTTTCGCGGTCTAATTCGAGCATCTAGGTACTATGAGTCTGTTTCTCTCACATTGTAGGTGGTCAATGGAGAATTGCTCAGCATATGGCTGCTATAAGGCCATCGGGCCGCGCCGGCCGGCCGTCCACGACATGGGCGGCTAATTGAGATTTATAACGACCGCGTGCGTAATTCGCGCGCCGAGCCGCGAGCGTCATGTGATCGGTAGCACTGGCAAGTCAAGCAGATGTAATGTGTACGGTAATTTGGTATATCACCCTTCATTTCTTCAACGCCTCTTATACATATTATACATACATATATATATATTCTAGAGGCAATTTTTTATACACGTTTGTACCTCTCTCTCTCTCTCTCTCTCTCCCTCTCTCCTTCTCGTACTATACGTATATGTAATATGCTATTATACGAGTATTTCAAATCAATTAGAATGGTATTTTGGGGGCATATAATACGCTTCGTGAAGGTGTGTAAGGCGAATCATCCTCGACAAACGCGAGAAAATTTATTAAAAAACTATAAATCACCGTTATTTGTCAGCTATTACTGTACGTACAGAACGTACAATTTAGAGGCGTATTGATTTATACATCTATGATGAATGAAACCTAGGTAGGTAGATAGGTATATATACTTTAATATACCTACATTATATACATATATATATATACATCGTAGGTAGCAGCGTAAAAACCAAACGTAGCCAAAGTGCATGTTCATAAATAATAAAAATATCGTACCCCAAAACACCGCCACGATGCATCCCATCGTAGTTCACGGCGAAAGAATGCATTAGCAATAGTTAATTTTATTATTACAGAAATTCGAAGACCGCTTTTTCAACCATATACATAAAATAATATAACTCAACTTATTATTATCGTCTTCTTCCCACCTCGTCTATGCTCTCACATTTTTGAAATCTTAATTACACGGTAGATTTTGTAAATGAATGCTAAAATTATACGCAACGTATAAAATTTATCATCACATAATACTACGAGTGGAAAATGAAAATAAAAATAAAACTGGTTTCTGTTTCGAACATTACGAAGAATCGTGTACACACACACACACACACACACACACACACGGGAGTAGGTGTGAAGACATGTACCTAGTACCCAGTACATAAGGAAAAGCCACTGTAACACATTTTACTATATTCGAGAGGGTTTACTTCTCCCTTGACATTTTCTCAATGTGTTTAAAAACGATTCGAAATTATCGTATCGTTCCGAGTATCGTACCATAGGGCATAAATGTTGGTCACGTCATCGTCATCCCTTAAACACTGCTGACATTTTCAAGTAGGTACATACTGCGTAGTGGGCACGTACCCTCAATCCAATCACTATACGTGTGGTAATTGAATAACGTGTCTAGAAGTACGGAAGACTTCAATTAGAGTATCCGCACCGTGAACGACAACGACAGGTTTTTCATTGTTAAATTCTACACTACTCTATAAGAAATACATAAAATAATAAACTATCTACTATATATACACGTATCGAAATGGGTCACTCTTCCCCCCCCCCTTTTCGTATTATAAATATAGCAAAGTAGTAAGGTACCGTTACGATTGTCTTTTTATGTTCAAGAAGCATACGTTTACTTAAATAAATAAGAACGTATTATTGATGATGCATAAATATTCACAGATAATAGGAAACTATGTGGTTAGCTTTTCACAATTCTTCATATCACAGAATCGAGTTTTTCAAAATGACGTAACATTTTCAAGCGGGAAATAACGAAAATTTTAAACGTTGGTTGCATTTTTCCATTACTACGCTATTAAGACGCGGTATACCAATCACCATTTCAGAGGATAACTGACGGTTAAGGAGTTCAGTCTCAATTATTTTCGATTCTGATCGGTTATCTGGTGTTAACATAGGCGAAAAGTTTCTATTCGCTTATTCGAAAATCTCAGAGTCTTTTTTGATGAACGCAAGACAGTGCATTCATCTGTGAGATCCGTGCGAGTACATTCTCATTTTTTACGTCTGGTCAACAGTTTTTCTCTCACATTACGACGTTAATTTATATCCTCAGGTAGGCATTGGGATGACGAATTAATCGTTAAAGCAGAGTGATGGAATTCTTTTAAAGGATGACGGGGGAAAAAAGCATCAAAAATATATCCGCTCAGAATAATGCGCAAGCAAAGCTAATACAATCGTGTAATGCACTACACGTACATAGTACTGATTACCCCCAAAAAAATGAGATATAAAGTCATTTTAAAACAACCCAGTACGAATTACACATTATTACTCTCAACTACCAAGAATCACAAGGGTTTATATCATATTTACCGTAAATTACCCAATGTCATTCTACAGTATCCAGCAGAAAAAAGTGGCCCCACGATTCCACGTAATTTACCAGGAATAACCAGCGTACATGGAAAAATACAACGCGTACCGTAATTTCGATGGTAATTACCGGTATTGCTCGTTAACAATAGTGAAGTTATAGATGAATGTTTTTGCAATAAAAGTTACCTATGAATGTTTCAGATGATGTTATATGACGACGTATTTTATTATGATACGATATCAGATACTATGATATAACAATTATTATGATATAATTATTGAATCTATAATAATTGAATCCTTTATATAACAATATTATGATATAAAATGATGTGATATGACCTATTAACCTAAATCCCTCATCAATAATTTTCCGATCATAAATTAATCATGACACCGATCACGTCAATTATTTCATCATCAATGTTTTTGTATTACCATTTCATCATTGTTTTTGCTTTTTTACTTATTATTTTTTTTCGACTTTGGACATAAAAAACCAATATAAATACTCCCGCAAAAAGCAGAATTATGTTAGTTATAATTCATATTCCAAATAGTAATAAACAGTGCTAATTTATCAGATCTTGTGAAATTCAAATTTAATAAAGTGTCTATTCATTAATTATTTTTTTTCCTTTTAACAATGAAATGCTACGAATATTTTTCCATTAATTGTACTTATTTGTTACGTTAAAATAATGAGTGAATTATTTATCCTAGGAACGGGGAAGGGGGTTAGGGGACTCCACCCCACCCCCATTTTGGCAATGGTATCACGAAAAAAGTTTTGCGTCATTATTGCAATATATATTCACCGAGTTAGGCTTTAAAAATTTTTAAAATTCATTTTTGATCAAAATATAGATAGGATAAATTAGGATAAACAATTCATCCTAATTTAGTCCTCATAAATGGGAATTAATTGCTAATTACGTATTTACCGAAACAAAGAACGTGTTTACCATCTAATTACTATATTTACCGTAATATTTCTTCGACTACCCGTTGTTTTACCAAACACACCGTAATTTCAAGAAAATATACGAAAATTATCAGGTATTTACCACACCTTTACAGATATTCGCGGTAATTCTGCAAATATTCACCGTAAGATGACAACATTTACCATAACTTCATGGATATTGATCGTAATTTCACGTGTACCGACGTTAATTTAACACGTATTTACAATGCTTTTACGTGTATTAATAGTAATTTTACGTGGGCTTAAAGTAACTTCATGGGTAATTACCGTAATTTTATACGGCAATTACTGTAACTTTCCGGTATTTACCACATATTCATAAATATTCGTCAGAAATTTTACAGGTTTTTACTGTAAAGCTACAACAATTACCGTAATTCCTGTAATTTTGCTAAATTTACCAACATTTTTCAATATTTACCACAATATTATGCATATTTATAGTGATTTCATATGAAAATTACCGTGATTTTCCAGTATTTACCGCGCCTTCTCAGATATTTGCCGTAATTCTACAAGTAATTACAACGACGCTGCAACATTTACCACAACTTCGCAGTGTTTATTGTGATTTACAGCAAATGTTTGCTCTGATAAGTTTTAAAAATAAAAAATGTACTTTGTAGCGAATAAATCCACCGACCCCCCCCCCAATCATTCGATTTTCTATATTTACCATAGAAAAATTAATTCTGTACATCCGCTTCATCTTTTAAGCGAAGCAAATGATGTGATGAAGAAAAAATAGAAACGTTCAAAGCAAACAACAGTGAGCAGATTCTGTAATACTTCTCAATCGGTGGAAAAAGAAATGGATTTCATCTAAAGTAAATAATGAATACCCTCAACCAAAACATCCAGTAACCTCACAGAAGCTAAATTCCCCCCCCCCCTTAATTTGGAAAGGAGATTTGAACGAGGGAACTTCATAAAACTTCAAATACTGAACCTAACCAACTTAAAAACAAATTTTTTCCGGGGTGCAAAAAAAAATGCAATCGGGCTGAAAAGTCTGAATTTACAAAAAAAAGCATGCCGGCTCTTCAGAGAGAAGTTATGCAGAGAACAGCCTCTGTGACAGTTAAATGAACAGAAAACCTTCAAAATTTCTCCTTTTAATTGAAGCAGGAGGAGGATATTTGGGTGGACAATACAACAATTAATATTTTAACAGTTGTATTAAAAAGGAATAATTTTTGTGATTCAAGTTTCTCACAGCACCATCATCTCCAAATTTGAACAAGACTGACTTCAGACTTAAGGTCATTCCCAACCACGCAAATAATAATATTGAATCTGCCATCAATCTAAGCTTACCACCTAAATTTGACCAAATGCGATAGGTATCTTGCCAGAAACAGAATTTGGAAATAAATAATGATCATGTCTTTTTTGGGGGGAAATAAACAGTTTAGCAGGATAGCGCAAGATCGGCCCGAATGGGCTCGGTTAAAGGAGGCCTATGCTCAAAATTGGGCTAAACATTAATTTAATGTAAATCAGGCTTAATAATAATAATAATGATCATGTAGAACATCGATACATACTCTCTGCTGGTACCCTACCCTCCTCCAACAACCAACACGAGTTTCATTCTGTTCATTCAAAGAATGAATTTCTAATACGCATCAAGTTATGTATCTGTGCAATTGATTCATATTATTCGCAAACTCCAGCAAAGGGTTAAAATCTATTTCTTCAAAGAAAAGCAGTAGAAAAATTACTTCAATTACCTTCATGCCGATCGAGAAAAACTTATCAATATATCCAGCAACTGAATGGTAAACAAAGCCTCCAAATCATAATGGTAAGTTTACAATCAACAATTCACCCATCAAATCATTCTTTTATATTCGTAAAACAGATGAGAAGAAAAACATAAACTCGAAGAACACGAATGGTAAAAATCCACCTCTAATTCCCGGAACACTTTTTTCGCCACTTTGATTCTTCTTCGGTCATAGCAACTTAGTTGGAAATTGTTTTATCGTGTACTTTAAAAGACTTTTTTTTTTTTCAAACAGTTAGTGGTAATCTTATATAAAATCGAGAGGCACACTTATCTGAAAATAATTACGAAAGTTTTAGACCATAATCGTTGCTCGTCTGTTTTTTTTCTTCTTTCTCTTTCGCTTCGTCGTTTTGTACATCGTCATTTCTCTTTCTTTCGCATTCTCTCTGCACCAAAATTCAGCGTACAAAAGACGATTGTACGTACATATAAAACGATAAAATCAGTGTGTAAAATTCAATCGTCGTCTTCTTCGATTTCGAAGAAAAAAAAAGAAGAAGAAGAAGAAAGAAATAACTCGAGTACTACTACCTACTACGAAAGACCGTTCGACAATCTTTACGTATTTCTCAAACACTTGACGACGGACGACGATAACTTAACAGTATTTTTCCTTTTTAGTTTTACTTTTATATATTTTTTTTTCCCTTTCAACATAAACATTCTGACGATACTAGTAAGCCGGACGAATAAAATCTGTTTCGCGAACCGTCATCGAATGACCATGTTTATGAGCGTTGAGCTAAAATACACCAGCACAAGGATCGCGTGTTGGTTCTACGACAATTTCTCGATAGCTTTACAATTTACCAAAAGCTGTAGCGAGCGGTTTGGTACATAAACTTTAATACCTTCGTCGTCATCGTCCCAGCAAAGAGGTTTCTTTTCTCTCTCTCTCTCCTCTCTCTCTCTTTTTTTTTTTTTTTTTTTACTTGCTGAAAAGTTGATGTACTCGTGTACTTAGCACACCAGCGTACCTCTCTTTGAAAACCTACGTACCTAGCTAGCTAGCTATGGGTAAAAGTTCACTTTTATGTATACCTACCTACATCGACGACGGTTGACAACGCAGATTTTAAAAGATTTTAGCGACGACGACGACGACGATTCCGCACAAACTAAAAGAAAAAGTTGAAAGGGAATGCGAGGTACGAAGGGTCTACATGGTAAATTTATATCGCAATACGAAACCTTGTACTGGATGCTGGTTGCCTACAACACGTAGGTACACTTATACTTACAGTATATATACTTGGTAAATAAGTGAATCGATAAAGTTAGCTGCTTTGTGACAAGATAAATACTGCAATACATAGCATATTTAGGTACCTATTTGTACGTATGCACATTACATGTGAAATGGTTTGAAAATGCTGATGCTGACGTCAGCAGCCAGTCGTGGAGGTTTTTATAAAAGCGAAGGAAAACTTTGAAGCAAGCACAACAGCGATATTACTTTTAAGTAGAAGACAATTACCAGTAACACGATTTACTGGTTCGAAAGGCGAGCTTGAAATTTTAATATTGAAACATCCGGACTTGGTTCCATTTTAACGTCGCTGCAGTCGTCATCATTTATACGTATTATTAGCTTGGTACATACACACACTATACATACATTTATATGTACCATATACATATACGTGTAATATACGTCGGTTTGGTGTCCATTAAATATTTTATACTCGCTCGACGTCTTACCATATAGTTCGTACATATAAAACGCTTTTAAACTAGTTTAACAATAGAACAATTTCATTATACGAGGTAAAATTTTCCTCCGTTGCAAAGAGCGAACAAGCGAACAGTGTGTGTGAGAGAGAGAGAGACAGACAGAGACGACAGAGAAATGCAAACAGTGACACGTACTTAGATTTACAAAAAGACAGAGACAGAGACTGCTTTACTTATACCATAGAAGACGTCACAGACTGCAAAAGCAACAAGCAATACACACAGACAGACAACGAGTATATCTCTCTACTCGCCTCGGCGCTTATATGCGGCAATCGATCCAACACAGCGAGCTTTAATTAAAGCTCGATTTTCGAATCTCGAGCAAAAAGCTCTCAAACCTCGTACGTATGTAGAGTATACGCGAAACACCTAGCTCTCAAAGTTACACTTCTTGTTTGGCGAAATTCATTTAGTAGCGTAATTAAAATTCAATTATATGGCGAATTTCTTCGTCTATTGAACACCGCAGCAGCTAGCACGTGACGTCCTTCAAAGGCAAAGGCAAAGTAAAGCGACGCGAAAATCGTACGTTTTGAACATTATAAAATAATATGTAACCTATACTTATAGGGTTACACAGGGGGATGGTGATAGTGAGAAGCGATAAGGCCCGAAAACTAGCTAGGTATATGGCTAGAAATTTCAAAACAACGTTCCATGATGGCCAGCGGTATTCGGCTATATACTCTATATATATTTCGCTTCGTGCTCGAAATAATTAAAATACCGACACCTCGTTGCTGTTAGTTGTAGTTGTTGTGGTGGTGGTAGTAGTAGTAGTAGTGATGGTACCTCGTACCTACGAGCTGTAGCTTCCTCTTCGATAATGCGGTGATATCAAATCTCGCATATTATACGTGTTATCTTAATTAACGATTGTATCGGTCATCTCGTTGTACATAGAACAGATGGGCGATAGCCTCCTCCTTATGCTCTGCATTCGCCTAACACGGTTTTTAGACTACGAACGCATAACAACTATACGTAGGCTGAGAGGTGTCCGACACACAGAACCCTTCTACTCTTCTCCTCTGTTTGTAATTAATTCGAAATCTAACTACGAAACGCGAAATTACACTGACGTGAGAGATACCGCTCAAGCACAATACGAATAAGGATGCAGGGCAGAATGGAACGTAGAAGGTTGTTAGACGAGTACGAATACCTACAGTTGGTGTGCCTGTCCTCAACACCAAATTACTGTTGCATGAAAGAAAAATAAATCATCGCAATACGTTGCTTTTTGAGCCTCATTTCAGTGAAATTCAGTGAGTAGCTGAAATTCTAACTAAATGTACATACCTAAATTCAGCTTTCTAGATCAATTTGGAAAGGAGATACATGTACACGACAAACTTGAAAAATAAGGAAAAGCCTACGAAAGAGAACTATTTTTTTGAACCTCTAAGGAGGTGTAATAAGAGATGAAAAGTGCAAACTCCCGAAAGGCACATGTAGTGTCCTCAATTCATCTACATATTGCATTTCAACCCCTGGATTCGGAGAGAGGGGGGGAGTGATGAGAGAAATAGAATTTTTTTCAAGGACAGTATAAATTCTTATGCATGTTGTGCTAATTGACGCAGGGGGTTGATTTTTGGATATGCAATATAATTTATCATTCTCTATTGATTGGTTCGAAAACGAACACTTTATTCGTCATTAAAACCCTTACCCTACTGAACTTCTTCCATCAGATCTTCATAATAATGAAATTTGGACTCAAGTTTGCCTTCACTGATATACATCTAACCCACATTGAATCCGAGTCTATTTGCCAAATTTGAGCAATTTTGTTCACCATCAAGCTGAGTAAATGATTTTAGTCCTCGTGGAGAAAAAAAATTAAGATAAATGCCTGGGGTGGCCAAAATTGATATTGACCGATTCTAAGCCAACAAAACATCCTAACTAATCAGTTGCAGGTCAATTGGATTCGACCATTAATGTCTACGATGCTAAAAAATAACAAAATACCATTCATAAGTATTTTTCGAACTGTGGAGGAATAAAAAGAAAATACTCAAATCAAATGATGCCATCCAAACGCAAGAAATGACGATAAATCGCATACCATTCAAGACAAAAAAGTTCGAAACTTTCTGGTTAGGTAACGTTGATCGGGTCAGTAAGAAATTTAAGAATTTAATCAGTTCCATCACTGAATAATTTTAAAATTACAATCCATTTGTTAGAATTAAAAAATGAGATAAAAACGGATTTTCAATCATTGCGAAAAAAAATCCATTCAGTGATAATAATATGGAGAGGGGGAGGGGGTTCAAAAGAGCTAAAAAGTTGACAACATCAAAAGACACATCTAGGAGCTATACTAAATCTACATACGGAATTTCAACTTCGCAGCTCAACGAGACCAAGGGAGGGTTGTGCCATTGTGCATAGTTTCAATTCTTATCAGCGTTTTCAAAAAAAAAAAAAAAGATTAAGAGTGATATCCAAAGAAAATCCCATTTTGAAAACTAGTGAGGTTGGGGATCAAAACTTTGGTCAAATATGTATTTCGAAAGTGTGCTCTAGGGTGGGCAGAATTTTAATTTTTTCGGAAAACTACATGCGGCGGGGGTCACAATAGTTACGGAGGTAAAAATTTCAGCTCCCTAACTCAATTTTTAAACTTGCAAAACTCATTAAAGTTCACAAATTTTCAAAAATTAAAAAAAAAAAAATGGAACTAATATGCTTACTTTGACCCACAATGACCAATGATGAAATCTTATCATCAATACCCAAGCTTTTCAGGGGTTTCAAAAAGTCATTTTTTACGAAATTTTCACCATTTTCTGAAAAGTTGGGAAGGAAATTTTTCTGAGAAACATTCCCCTCCTTCGACAAATCGATATAGGACAAAAATTTTACACGATTTAGTGCAACATTTCATTTTTAACCCCCATGGTTGAATTTTCAGAGACCATTTTCGATGAAAATAATGAGGGAATGATAAAAAAATGCTGTCAATGGACATTTTGGGTAAAAATAAGAATAATTCCATTTTTTTTTTAATTTACAAAAAAAATTTTACTTCAATTTTTTGAAAATTTGCGAACTTTAACCGAGTTTTGCAAATTTAAAAAATTGAGTTGGGGACCTGAAATTTATACATCCTTTCAAGGTCATTTCACAACTATTGTGACCCCGCTGCATACAGGTTTCCAAATGAAAAAAAAAAGCAAAATTCCGCCCAATCTAATATGCACCTACCAACAAAGTGTCATGTCAAAATTCCACCAGAAAAAATTTACCTATGCTGATCCCCCCTTCCCCATGGCCTTCAAGAACCCTTTCGACGGTTTGGACTAAAAAGTGACAAGGATTCCCCTGCACTAGAACAGCGAGAGAAAGCCACAAAAAAAATGTTGTTCAAAACTTAAAATACTCAAGTTGATTCTTTCTTTCTTTTTATCATTATTATTCGGAGTAAGCCTACAATTTCTCTTCCAATTTTTCTCATACCACCAATTTGAAAACTCGACCGGGTACACTTCTGGCTGTTAATTTTTTTACAGCATCTACACAACTATGTTTCGTGTTCATGTTCGAATTTAGTGATATATGCTAAGCATTTTATTGCCACATTACAATTTGAATAACTTTTAATGATTATCTACTTTTTAAATTCGTGATCAAGTACAACCGGGCCCACAGTTGAAAAAACCAACGAGGTCCGGCTAGAAAAAGGGATAGGTACATATAATCGAATACAACATCCAACAAACACCCAAGGTTCAAAATGTAAAATAAGTAAAATTAAACACCAGCAAACGTATATAAAACACTTTAGTGTCAAACATTAATCAAGTTCAACGCAAATGGTACTCGTGTCTGTTTTATTGAAGTTATATATCTTCTTTCGGAACGTATTAAAAACATTTCAGGCAGCTTGAATCTCATTCTCTCAATTTCAGAAAAGTCTCCGGCATGGCATAACACGGCACAGCACCATCGAACCATCTTTGATTCATTGTTCGTTTGATTTCATTTCAACATCAACCTATACGTAGCTATATGAATTGCATTATGGCAATATAAAGACATTACCAACGTTGCCAATATTGTATAACTTTATCTATATGCATAATATATGTAAATACGCATACTGGTATTTTTTTCCTTTCATTTTGGTAAAAAAAAAAAAAAAAAAAAAGACCAGTCCGCGTTACATCGAAAAGACCTCACACATAACTAAACCACTAGCTTAATCCAATCACATCCCCTCTTTCAGCAATTCAACGCGACAATATTCTCGTTCAACTGGCTCGCAATAAAATTTATCTCATCTCACAGAAAATGGTAAATCGACTGTAGTACACTTGACACATGTACATCGGGTAGGTGTAAATTAAAAGCGATGCTATTAACGTAATTACGAGTACGAGCACGACGATGGCGACGCCATACCATGCTCGTCCTTAAATCTATCTACACAGTGAATATGCGGTGAACGTAAATCTGCGCTGGTGTATAGTCAGTGTTAGTTAATACAAGTACAACTTGGATATCCAATTAAACTACGTTACGTACCTACAATTTCAAGTTGGATTTTCTTTCGACAGATGAAGAGAGGGAGGGAGGGGGATTTTCCACTATTTTGACCATGTAAGAGGCACGATCTATCAAAATAGGTCAGTAGGGTGGAAAAATGAAACAGTGAGACGAACCAAATTCACATCAAAAAACACAAACGACTCAATAGCCAGTTCAATACCCACGAATGATGTGAGAAAATACGAAGTACACTCCGGTGCAAAAGATTCGACGATACCTCCAAGCATCTTGGAATTGGGAGTACGTAGAAAACAACTTCTAAGTACCTTATTGGTCAAACACAAACATACACACACACACACACACATCAGCCACCATCTCCATAATACCAACCCAAAGTAGCTCTTTTCCTTTGGCATTGCAGTCGGCAAAAATGCCAAATTTGCAAATATCGTCCATTTCTTTTCATTTACATCGTATTCGAATCGAATCGACGACATTGTATAATGTGGTGTTTTTATTCTTTATAAATTCAGACTTGGTTCTAGTTGAGGGTTTTGTTCTATTTATACGATGGTGTTTTTGCTTCTCTCTCGCTTTCTGCAGTAAACACTCCAACACGAGCGAGGGGTTTTGCATGTGACTGGTGGGTCTTGCTCTCATATGTACCAAACGAAAGGCCTTTCGAATATATTTATACCATAGGAAAAAAAAAAGTTTCTTTTCTCTCTTCATGCTTCCACCAACCATCGCCTTCGTGGAGAAACTTTTCTCTTGTTTTACACATTCTTAAACGGCATCTTTTCCAAGTTAAAGCCTCGCAAAAAATATTTCGTTAGGTTGTAGACGTTTTTTATACAAGTCCGACGAATAATAAGATGTATTTTTACATTTATATGACAAAAGGGCGCGACTGCCTGCTTACGACGAATCTTTTACCAGCGGGTATATTTTTTCTGTTGTTTTTTTCGCTAGTTCGATTTGAAAGTTTTTTCTATTCGTTTTCCCATGTTATGTTATGTTACTGTAGTTGGTTCTGTATGTTGTGATAGGAAGGGTTGGGAAAGGGGGGGGACTCGTAATAATACTGGAAAAGCGTATCTCGAGTTTTGAATACATGCTAAATAGCTTGGTTGCGAATTTTACCAACGAATGTGAATGTGAAAAGATTTGATTTCTTTCCTCTTTCACATACGATATGATCATGCCTCACTCTACTAGCACAGTAAAATTAGAATGGAATGCGGAAAAGTTAGGTGGTAAGCTAAAATTTGGTGTACCGGTCAATTTTTATAGCCCAAAAGAAACGAATACAAAAAGAGCTTCATGCCTGAAAACTGCATAGAGCTTCTCCTCCCCTTCGCCACCTCTCCAAATCAGGGTTTTTACCCATATGAGACGGCCCTGATGCGAAAAATTTTTGCAGAAATTGTCGACTCGTCGTAAATGGGTAATGGACAGATTGCGATTTTAATCATTTTCATGAATTTCAAATTTCATTTCGCTAATAATTTAGCTCGATTGGCATTTTGACATTCTTCATCTATAGTAAACTTATCGGAACTCATGATCTGAAATTTGAAATTTTGAATGCCGAATTTGATTTTCTTTCTTTTTTCATTTCCGACATTCCAATCATTCCATCGACCTATTTATTTATTAAAATTTTCAATTCTTGAAGTTGAGCTGAAAACCGTTTACTTTTTACCTCTATCTGAGCATCTCATTTCCATTCAAGCCTGTTCCAGTTTTCATTAGTCACATCATTATGGCCCCCTGTTCCGGTCACTATTACCATCCGTATTTATTGCCCATCTACTCTTATTCTCTTACAAAAATGAAAAATAAAAATGATAGTTTGATCATTGACTATAATTATGCGACAGTTGGCAATTTTTCCCATTCGTTTGACCTTTTCTCATTAAAATTAAAGGTCCTATCATTGTCGCCTGTGACTACGATTACCAATTACCTGTCATCAAAATAGTCCTCGGAACCTACTTCAATATATCTTATTTTTATTACACAATATCTTCATTCTTCACCTACTGGTCAAAAAAAGTTTAATGCAAAATTTAAGCGCCCTGCAGAATATTCCCGTCCAACTGGTCGTGAAATGAAATTTATTGGAACAAAAATCTTCGATACCATTTCGAATTTTTGAGCTCACTTCATTTTTTTTTTTCAATTACTGCAATATTTTAGTGATATGAAATAGAAATTCATTTGTTCGCCATCATGCTATGATATTGATAATTGACAGGCACGCTGATCAAAATAGTTCCTTTTCAAAGTCACCGGTTTATTATGGGAATGTGAGTTTATCTCTCGTAGTTGATATGTTCACTGAACATAAAGAAATCATAGAAAACCGAATAAATCCTCATAAAATCAATTACATTGAAAATGTATTTTTACGTCGCTAGGCGTGGTAGATATGTAGGCTAATTTAACTTGAAAATTCGTTTTTTTTTTTTTGGTTTTTCAATTTATTTCTCATTTTATGGAACTTTTTTCAGATCATTGGTTCAGTGTAAGCGGAGGCGATACCCTTAATTGCATTTTACCAAAATTTGATCGGAATCGGTGATTATTTTTCTTTGCTTATTTTCCATTCGTCGTACGAAAGTGCAATATAAAATAAAATATCATTGTTTACCTTAGGTTTTTTGTTTTTGATTTTCATTTGTCCGTTTGCTTTGATTTCTTTTCTAGTCACGTGCATACAATTTTATAAAAAGAATTTTGCTTCAAAAAATGTTGTATAGGTATATTTTGTTAAAAAAAAAAAAAAAATTAAGTACGTATTTATGCGATTGATTGTTTGATTCACACACGTTAGGTTAAAATTGGTAAAATTTCATTTGGCATAAGTTGATTGTAAGCATTTGGCTAATCCAATATTGAAACGACCCAAAAAGTAACAAAAATCTTTCGATGTCACTCAAAGTTTCTTCTGCGAGTTCCTCTCAGTGGTCTTGTGAAAAAATCACCGTCATCTCCGCCTTGACTCTTCAAGGTTACAGTAGGAGGGTGGTCCCAAAAATTTTCGAATAATAGCGATTTTGTTGCCAAACAGCTTGACTTTGTAGGTTCACAAAAACAAGTTTGGTTAAACTTGGGATAAATCTGTTTGCGCGGTTTTGTTGAAAATTCAAAATTTTGAAAGCTTAAATTTGAACTTCTGGAATGAAAGCTCAACTTTTCATGACGAGCATAAAGATTGAAATCCGCAATTTAAAATATTGAAAAAATTACCACAATTAGAACTTTTTATGATAATTTCAAATAATCAACTTTCAAAATGGGATTTCAACACGCTTGGTGGGAACGCGGGTTCTCAATTTTGGTCGAAATTCAAAAAATTGATAAAAATAAGTGACACGTGGATTTCTACGAATTTAAGAACGCTGAGTTTGATTACAGGTTTATTCTCCCCACACCACAACCAGCCCCCCCCCCAAAATGATCAAAATTAAAAACAATTGAAAAAATGAATGTTACCAATTCAGTATTGCTGAGTATGAACATTCACTTATTTTTTGAATCCGCCTCTCGAGTTCCCACCTAACAACCTGAAAAATACTGTAAACTGATTAAAATGACGTATAGCATATCAATTGTTACCATTTCGACACCATTGAGATTGAACATCAACCAATTTTATCATTCGACTCTCTCGTGCACACAATCACTTCCACATTACCAGAAATGTACAAAATGTGAGCATGAAACAGTAGGATTGAGAAAATAAAATGATATTCGATCTCAGCAGCATCGAATCAATAACCAGCAATATGCTACACATGTTAATCAATTTCTGGTATTTTTCCATTTCACAGGTGTCGATGGAAGGAGGGGATTCAAGAGCGGTGCCACAAAATTAAGTGAATTTTCATGACCACTGGCCTCGAAAATTAGTAGCATCCGATCCGTCAACTAATTTTTTCAGTGTTTCTGAATTTTAATCTTGTTGGGGCGTTTATAGGGGTCGGGGAAAACAACGATAAACAAACTCAACGTCCTCGAATTAGCAGAATATTACACACGTCACTTTACTTCCACTGTTTATTTGAATTTTTACCGAAGTGGAGAATCCCAGTGTTCACCCAACAATAATTTCGAATCTCCATTGAACTACCAACAAAACTGCATCAACAGATTTATCTTAAGCCTAAGAAATTTTGAACTATACGCTTTAAAAACTCAGCTGTTTGAGGAAGAATCGCGACTATTAGAAAATTATGAGAGCCATCTCCCACCCCAAAGATGGGTTAAGGTCGAAAGGATGTTGATTTTCTCACTGGACCGTCGAGAATAACTCGAATAAACGAGTTTGGACGAAATCGAAAGACCAAAGTCACTTTTTGGGTCTTTGGACATGATATGAGCCAATCACATTATTTAACAGGCTTTTTTCAATTATTCTAAGAAAGTGGCAGTCTTAAAAATTCAAAAAATTTTCAGAAATGTGGTTCCCTCCGAAATGATGTCCAGTACGCTCCAGATGCACATTAAAATTTCAACAAAGGAACATGATCGGAGAATTATAAGCATGTGTGAATGGTGGAGAGGGGGATGTCAACATGTGAACAAAGATCGACAGGTTTGAATGATAAAAAAAAAAAAAAAACAAAAACGAAAGCACGTTGTGTTTATCGAAAGTCAATCGAAAAGGGCCGATGAAAAAATATTGCACAAATAATTCTCATACTATCATTACAGTGACTACAAATTACAAATCTGCAGAAAACCATCTATTGGAGAGTAAGAAAGTTTTTTTATTTTCACGCATTTTGTAAAATACAACATAGGAAGGAAAACACATCGATGGGTGGCATTTCAATACATATATCTATGTCGCTGAACAGTTACCCAATAGGGTCAAAATTCTGATTAGAGACCATAATATCTTAAATAGTAATCAAAACTAAGTTCATTAAAAATTCGTGATTGCGAAATGAGCATTCTGCAGAAAACCATCTATTGCAGAGTAAGAAAGTTTTTTTATTTTCACGCATTTTGTAGAATACAACATGGGCAGGAAAACACATCGATGGGTGGCATTTCGATACATATATCTACGTCGCTGAACAGTTACCGAACAGGATCAAAATTCTGATTAGAGACCATAATATCTTAAATTATCAAAATTAAGCTCATCAAAAATTTGTGATTGTGAAATGAACATTTTAACAGAATACAGAAATGTGAAACACTGCACTTGAATTTGAAGACAGTTCATGTCTGGATAGAAATTGCATTATGCAGCACATCAAGCTAATAAAACCCAACTCCGACAGTGTTCGAAGAGAAAACCTCGATTTTGTTCTAGAATAGAATAAACTCGAAAAGGAACAGTCGCGTTGTAAAAAACTGCTGAGTATAGCTTCAGCGAACGACAATGAAATCAGATCCATTTGAACACAATAGCCAACTTATACAAAATGAACCCACAAGCGAAAGATTATAAAAAAAAACTCGTGAACAAACGAAAACTACGAGTAAAAAAAAGGACCAGGCATAAAAATAAAATGAACCGTCGCCGGCGACCAAACATCTTAAATTCAAATCCAATTTCAAGAAACCCTTGAACACATCGAACTAATCCTTATAAACTGGTCATACCAATTAGATACAGGAAGTTAAAAGTTTTAGAACACTCATGGAAGAGCCTAACTCATAAGAAATGAGTTGAAGTTCATTAATGCTGACGAACTTTTTTATTTTTTCAATTTTTTTGTTTGCAAGTTGAAGCGTTTCAGTTTTAACGCGATTTCTTCAGTATAACTCAACCAATCGATCTAAAATCTTTACAAAGAGCATGGGGGGGGGGAGGAAGAGAAATGCTCATATTGGGACCTTCCCTCTCTAATGCGATAACTTCCGTTAAACTTGACCGGTTGACTTAAAATTTTCGTAGTTATTCGAGTAAGTATTACGGAAGAGCTGAAATTCAGAAGTTGAAAAGAATAAAAAATTATTTGCGAAAAATTAAATTGTTAAATAATGATTAAAAATATGATTGGAAATGAAAAAAAATAATTTTTGAATTCAAATTAGACAATAATTAAAAATTTATTCACAAAAAATGAAAACCAAAGAAAATAAAATTTGAAACAGAGATAAAAAAAACTTCAATTGATCTAAAACTTTTACAACAGATCCAGTTCATGTTAGAGAAAATTGGTTCAAAATTTGGAGGCTTGTGATTGGTCAATTGTTTTTGTGTTAGTGAGCGTGTATACATGTACATCTACCCGTTTGATTTATAAATTGATTTGAATAGAGTGAAAGCGGAGAATAAAAGTTCAGTTTTTGAGAACAATTGTTTTCAACTTGTGATGGATGATGATGAATTAATTTGAATGAATCAGAAATTTTTACAGTGGGTAGAGCTGATTACATTTTGACGTTAATTCTTGCACAGAAATTTGACCTTCCGAAGCTCAATTATTTTTCCAAACCTAAAGGAAGATATCGAGCATATTGATAATCAGGAACTTTTCGCTACACAATTTTAGTTTACATAAATTTTTCTTGAAAGTTTGCAGTTTTCGAAAAAAACAACCTTAAAGTTTTAACGCTTCTTTCAAGAGTTTGTTCTTGATGAGTATTCCTTATATTCACAATAGTAACAAATTGGAATAATTTAAAATGTTTCAAATTAGATCAAAGTTGAAAGTTTTTCGAGTTGAAGCCATTCTTTTCCAATATAATATCTCTAATTAGAAAGGATGGATCATTTAGAAATATTTACAGTAGGGGTGCATTTTACACACAGAAAGCAGAGTTGTTTTTTTTTTTTTTTTTGCAAAACGCTCAATTTGAACTCAGTTCTTCAAAAGTACTTTTTAAATTCATATGTATTTATCACAATTTGAAATAATTTTAAAATATTCAACACAGAATGAAACAGTTTAGGAATTACTCAAATTCAATCGTGTGAGTTTGAATAGAATATAACGGTTGCGGAAGTAAAGTCCGCTCATAATACCCTCCAATTTCTATAGTTTTCAATGTTCACAGTACTCGTATCAAAATGCGGTAATTTAATATCACCTCTTTTCACTCATCAAGTAGGTAGTCCAGGTGGAGGTCCGCCCCGACTCTTCGTTACAACAGCTAATCACAGTTCAAATGCGGAATTTTTTCCAACTAGAAAGACAACTACCAATACGCATACATATGCCTTAAAAAAAATTATACATATGTACTCGATTTATAAAGGTCAATTCAGAGCGGTCATTTTTTAAAAATCGAGTTGTGTCTATCACTCACACATTTAGCCAGCAACAGAACAAAGTTTTCAAATACAAAATGCATACCTTCTAACATAACCAATACCAATGTAGCGTGGCCATCTCCTCACACACAAGAAAAACGTTCGATGGCAGGTTACTATTACCTGGAAATATTTCTCATATTGATAAATCGTACCAACGCAACATCTCGCTATCGTTAAGAGATCGCTGGATGCAAAGTGTCACGCAGGTACTAGTAGCTGACGCCTGTTACTACAGGTAAATTAATTTCATTCTGCATACTGAATCGTACATCTGTACAGCTACAAAGGCAAACCGACGACTTGGCGATGAAAAAAAATTGCATCTATTAGTCAAACCATCTAGCAGTAATAGGTAGATGAGCTACCTCTGGTACAAGGCGAGAAGAACAGGTTTACCAGGTACCTGGTCAATTTGACTGATTACGAGTAACGTGATCATTTATATCAGCCAAAACCGAAAAAAAAAAAAAAAACCTACAAAAATATATAAAATCGTAGATAAAAGATTAAAAGTTCACATAAAGTTAATTTGATGTTAATCGCGTCGAGTAAGTAATTAGTATTTTGCTTTCAGCAAGTTAGCTACACGTTAATGGACATGTGAACTAATCGAACTTTTATGCACATGTAAGAAGATGAAAGACATAAGTACAAAGCACATGGTACAAACACCTTACTCGAATGATAATTCGACGGAATCCAATTTACCAGCAGGCCAACATACTGCAATTGACCCAGATGAATAGAGAGAAAAGGGGATTGAACCCAATCGTCGCGTACATTACGAGCATAAAAATAATCGAAACGCATTGTTTCAATGCTCATTTTACAATGTAGCAGTCAGCTAAGGTGCTTCGCAAATGGAAAATGAATCCATATTCATAGGTATTGTATCGAACGAACGCAACAACAATAAGTTCGAATCGTAGGTACTCGATATCAGCTACTGAGTAAGCAATAAAGCCATCCAACAAACAGAAGCGAATTCTCTGCAAATGCATAATATAGGTAGTACATTTAGGCATACATTAAACTACGTGCTGATTCTGATTCTTCGAAACTAGGATATGGTCAACTATCGCGGAGGCACAATTATACCACATACAGCAGCATACTACATCAGCAACCGTTGATACGTAATATGAGTACAAGTAAGCGTAATTCAATAAAAGGCACATACACTACATAACAATGAGAAAAGAAATAAAGTAAAATAAAAAGCACCAGCACAATACAGCCCACAAGCTACAGTGTATGCTAAAAAGATTGCAGCAGGAAATATTATTTCAATTCGAGTGAAAATTTCAAGTTGAAATTCACCGATCAGAATGGGCGTTTTAGATTTGATTTAACTTCCCAAATAGTGCACCTACCAGAAAAATATTCAAACTAAAATTGTAGAGCATCAAAAGAAGAACATTTTTAGGCTTTTGTCTTCATTGCTTAAAGGGTTATGGGAGTGAGCCAGGCATGCGGAAATGGGTGACTTTAGAAAATTTTCCAAGGCTACAAATAATCAACGAAAATTGACACAATTCTTTTTCTGGTTTAGTTGTATAGCGCAGTACTTTCCACCACCGTGTAGAATAGGAAAAATGCGAGAACAGCCCCTCCCCCCAATCACAACCTAATTATCCACAAGGGGAGAATAATAAATAAATAAAATGATTGTATTTTGATGCTTTACAACGTTCGTTTGAATCAATTCTTCGAATTTTTCATAGTAATCCACCTACTCTCGGAGAAAGTTGCGATTTTTTCAGCGGAGTCCTCTTCCTCATTTCAGAAAAGGGGTTGTTTTTGCATTTTTCTCATCTTACATAGTAGTGGGAGTACTTCGCAAAATAACCAGTTCCAAAAATAAATTGAGTCAACTCATGAAAATTATTTGTAATTTTGGTAAATTTACACACACAAAAAAAAACATTTTTGTGTGACCTAGCGACCCCCCCCCCCCCCCCCCCCCAAAAA
>FIZR01027523.1:0-14246 GCA_900060175.1 Ferrisia virgata | reverse complement strand
TTTTTTTTTTTTTTTTTTTTTTTTTTTTTTTTTTTTTTTTTTTTTTTTTTGTTGTGAATATTTCGCAAATAATTACATTCTATTGTATAATGTACATATCATACTTTTCCTTTTTATACATGACTGTATTTATGAATAAATATTTTATACTAATAGGTATTCATTAATTTTTTTGAGTTCATTTTCTCGTTAATATTTAATACCTTTCAGTTGAAAAGTCAGATTAAGATTACAATTTCAAACGAATTTAAATCGTTAAGGGTATATTTTGAGTTCCTGATTTGCTCAAGTTGCAGATGGTGTTTGAAAAAGAGAGGTAAAATTGATTTATAATAATTAGGAAGTGAATGTACGTAAAATCTTCAAATCAACGTATTTCGAGACAATAAACGAGATTAAACAAAGATTTTTGAGGATATATAAGGAACTACTAACAATCTTGAATATTCAAAACAATGTTTTAAAAAGTTGTTTCCACAGCTGCACGTAGGAGGAGACTGAGTTTGTGTAATTTTTTGCCATTTTGGACAGTTTTCGAAACTAATTTTTACTCAAGTGTTAATCAGTGGAAAAAATTTCAAGTTATGGATACGATATAAATGCAAAATCAAAATTTTTTAATTTATAGAATAAAACTCAAAAATTATTAGATTACAGTTCTTAATATTCGGTATTCGACATTTGATACTAGGCTAATTCATATAATTTATAAAATTGATTCATTAATGAATTTGTAAAAAATTGAATAACTGGATAAAAAGTGAAGAAAATTGATCAAAATCACGAAACAATGAAGAAAAATGGATGAAAATTAACCAAAACTATGAAACAAATGGTTGAAAATCATTGAAAATTTTGTAAAAATTGATAGAAATGGGTAAAAATTGTTGAAAATTGATAATAAATCAAGAGAAAACATTGAAAAATGACCGATAACATGAAAAACATCAACGAAAATACGATAAAATTCTGATGAAAATGGTAAAAAATCGAACAAAATGATCGTTGAAGATCATTGAAAATTTTGTAAAAATTGATAGAAAATGGGTAAAAATTGTTGTAAATTGATAATAAATCAAGAGAAAATATTGAAAAATGACCGATAACATGAAAAACATCAACGAAAATACGATAAAATTCTGATGCAAATGGTAAAAAATTGAACAAAATGATCGTTGAAAATCATTGAAAATTTTGTAAAAAAAGGGTATTCCCCCATAAGTAAGGCGACATACCCTTGATCTCAAATTTATAAATTTTTCACGTAACATCATTGGGTGTCCCTAAAAAAAATTTTAGGGCCAAAAAAATTTCCCCTAACCAACTCCCTGAAAAAAAAACCTCCCCAAATTTGGGGCGATACCTAGGTCGGTGATATTAGTGACGTTTTCGCATACATCGAACCCCCTAAATACGGTAATGAAGTCAGATTCATTATTTGACCTCAGTTAATACCTTGTTTTAGTGGGTAACAATGACCAAAATAAGTAGAGGAGTGTTTTTCATCATCGTATTCAAGGGGTTTGTTCGATTTATGCGAAAACGTCACTTACATCACCAACCTAGGTATAGCCCCAAATTTGGAAGAGCGGATGCCGCCGGACCCCAATACAGGTCTGCGAAATTTTGGTGCGACTTTTCTACGATTTTACATTGACTAAAAATAGTACATAAACCAAATTTCAAAACTCATTCGTTATAAATTGTAGTTTGGTAATAATATGGAAGTTGCCGCCTTACTTGGAATTGTCTTTTTTGAATAAAATTGCAATTTTTTCCAATGCTGAAAATGGGTCTAGAAATTAGGAGATGAGCGTTTCTCGACTAATTCAGATACGCTGAATACGAATTCGGCGTTTATTTTTCGATAAATAAACAAATGTAAAAAAAGTGAAAATTAGCCAAAATTATGAAAAAAATAGTGGAAAATCGATCAAAAATCAAGAAAAAATGTTAAAAACAACTTAAAATTACGTACAATATTGCCTAAAATGGGTAAAAGGTGCAGATGTGATCAAAAATCACGACAAATGGCTGAAAATTGACCTTAGATATGAAAAAAAAAACGTGAATAATTATCGAGAATTTGGTAAATATACGTCCAAAAAAGGTAAAAAATTTCAAAAGTTGTTCAAAAATGAAGAGAAAATGTCAAAAAAATCGGAAAAAATTGACTAAAATTATGAAAAAACAATAAAAACGCTGAAAATTGGGAAAATTTAACGAAAAAGGATGAAAATTAACCTAAATTATGAAAAAGATGGCTAAAAATTACCGAAACTTTGGTAAAAAATTGTCTAAATTGTGTAAAAAGTGCATTAAAGTAATCAAAAGTCATAAAAAAATGTATTAATTCACCTGAAAATGTATTAATTCACCTGAATTATGAAAAGAAACATTGAAAGTCATTAGAAAATTGGATATAAATTTATTCAAAACCAATAAAAAGTGCAAAAAATCGACCAAAACTATGAAAAAATATTGAAAACTAGGTGATACTTGCCTCTGAGCAAATAATACGCGATCGTGAATGCAAACTACACTCTTACGATTGTTTTTTTTTTTATAGGAAAATGAAAAAAATCAAAGCTAATTTGATACAGTCCACCGAACAATGTAAAGAAGGAAAACAAATTTTTTTAGTTTTCTGCACATATATTGGAATTTTATGGTCTTTACGATAGTGAATTTCACCATAAATCTTCATCAACAGTCGTGTAACGTCAAAATATTTGCCTATTGTATCACTGAAAGGAAACTGAGTAGTATGTACACATCCAATATTTTACTGTTTAGCAAATAACGTATCCAATTTTAGAAGGCGTGCTTTGATGCAAGAATAGGTATTTTTATGAATAAATGTAGAAAACAGAGGTTTGTTTCAAAGAAAGTTTTCAATTTTTTTTCAATCGTGCCAATGCAAATATTTCAAGATATTACCAAAGAGCTGGATTTAAATTTCCAATGCCAGCACACACACATACCAAAATTTAATTTTCTGGTGTGAAGTATAAAATTATTCATTCTCGAGCAAAGCGAAAGTGAAAATTAAAACAAAAATTATATTTTTAACCCCAAAAAGTGCATTTTTGGAAATATTTGAGCATCGTTTTAGTCTCAAAGTATAAATATACTTAAAAACTGAGGGTAAAAATGACATGCACTGATTGAGAGGGGGGAGGGAGTTCAATTTTTTTCAATGCGACTTGAAAATTAAATTTAAAAATGTGACATATAACGCTCTCCTTGGAGGCTCCGTTGGATTCACGATACTGGGACTGCGGATATTTTCGTAGCGAAGGGTATTTTATCGTTTGTACAGCTTTATTGGTTTACTAATTGCAAATTCTTAATTTCGAAACTGTATACTGCCGTCAACGAAGAATTTATCGAGACGTAATCCATTCAAAAAATCAGCAAAATATGTGTTTGGTGATTTTTCAAATGGATAATTTTCATTAAAAAATAAACTAACAAATCCAAAAACGTTCTTTAAAAAGTACTACGATCAAAGAATTCGAGAGTTACGATTGGTGATGGAAAAATGCTGCCACAATCGTGAAATATGCTTCCCCATCGCACGTAAAATTATGAAAAATTTTTAAAAATCGGACCATCCTTGGATCCGCTTATCACTCTTAGTTATCAATTTTTCACTATTGACCTCGACTCTTGTCCTAAAAAAGTAAGTAATAAACTCGTAATGTTTGCTTAAAATAAATTAGCGTTATCTGATGGACGAGGGGTTAATTCAATTTTCATTACAAAAGCTTAATCTAGTAGCTCTCGTAAAACTTACATTAAATCGAGTTCTCAATTTCAAAAGCACGTGGGCCGAATTTCTTGGGGGGGGGGGGAGTGAGGAGATCTACATACGGCGGGTCACAATAGTTGCAAAATGGTCTCAAAAGCATGTGGTAAAAATTTCAGTCCTCCAACTCAATTTTTCAAAAATATGCAAAATTTACTTCATGTTCAAAAACATGAAAAAAATTCAAAAAATCGAATAAAACGTTTTTTTGAAATTTTTTCCAAAACATGCAATTATTGTACATATTTGAACCCAAAATGATCATTGGCGACAAGTTTTCATCGTTACTTCTCTTTTCAGGGGTTTTTTTAAAAAATTTTCTTTTGCGTTTTTTTACAGTTTTCTAAAAAACTATGAAGGAAATTTTTTTTGAAAAACACCCTCCTAAAATTATTGGAATGCCGTAGAAAACAGTAACCCCACACGTACGTATATAAAGGCCCTTTTTTGAATTTTTTTGCTTCCGATCTAAATTATTTCAGTTGGAAGAAACACGAAAAAGGAGTTCTCGTTCAGCATGATAACTTTCTCGTTAGGTGAAAAAAATCCAAAAAAGGGCTCTTTACACGTGTTGGGGATGCTGTTTTCTGCAACATATCCAAAATTAATCGAATTTCCTTCAGTTGTTTTCGAGAAATCCTGCAGAAACTTCCTAACAGAACTGATATGGTTGAAATTTCTCAAAAATGGCAAAAATTCCAATTGAGCATCTTTTTAAATAGATTCAACTCTTCTACTATTTCAAATTAACATTATTGATTGTATTTTGCTTAATTATTTTTAATTATCTACTCTCAAATGAGAAAAAAAATTTTTAAAATTCATTTGTCTAAAAAATACCGCCTTACAGATTGGATATGCTAACTCTGCAATGCGAAGTCCCACCTTAAACGCAATATTTCAATTTTATCATCCACAGACGATTTTTCAGGGGTGCTTAAACAATGGTGTTTTCGTGTCTTTTTAAGAATTTTTTCGCTTGATTAAAAATTTTTTTCTCAGTAAATTCTTGGTAAAATAGACCGAATGAATACATTCACCTTCGTCTGTTTAAAATCAGTTTTCCCCACTTTTGCTCTTTTCAGGGGTTCTCAGTGGGTATTCCAGCATACAATAATACCATATAAATGGTTGAAAAAATAAGAGAAAAAGGGAAAAAATACTTTCGAGGGTCTCAAATAGATGAAATGTGTCCGTTGTGATAAAATTTTTTTCAAAAAATCATTTTTGTAATTTTTAACAAATTTATTTTTAAATATTTGAAAAAAAAAGACTTTTTTTGAATGACTCTGAAAAATCGTCTGTGGGAGATAAAGTTGAAATATTTCGTTTAAGCATCTAAAATTGATGTACTAAATCCATTTCGGAGAGGGGCATTTCTGTAAAAAAAAATTTCCCTAATGGTTTTTCAGAAAATAGAAAAAAAAAACGCAAAGTGACATTTTTTAAATATTTTTGATAAATGAGGGGTAATGATGAAACTTCTTGTTGATGATCTTTTTGCGTTCAAATATGTATAATAATTACACTTTTTTTTTTAATTTCAAAAAAAATTTTCTCCGATTTTTTGAAAATTCTCGAACTTTAAGCGAGTTTTGCAAATTTAAAAAATTTAGTTGGAGGACTGAAATTTGCACCACATCCTTTTGAGGTTATTTCGCAACTATCGTGACTCCGCTGTCGACAGATTTCCAATGAAAGTAGAATTGGGCGCACCTTAAGGGTCTCCCTCATCCCATTCAAGCTGCTCATTCTTCCCGCTTCAATATTTACGGTGCAAATTATGCAAAACATTCATCACCTTCATAAAACATCTCGAATACAAAACGTTATTACTATCAAGGTGTTACTATATATGCAACATGCTTTAGCTACGAGACAAAATATCAACATACTCGCCGTACTTCAGGCTTCGAGCAGGCGAATACAATAAGAAATATTTCATTCGCAATCAAACCCCTGAATAAATGTAAATACAACATTTCAAACGTGAAACGATACAAGTACTACAATACATATCAGACCAATAAATTCTATCGAACCATTTCAGCACATGATAAAATTTATATTGCATCACGATTTTTAAAATATTCCTGCACATTTGTCAGCTTCTACGTTCTATTAACCAATCAGTACAATGGAAGCTGTGCCACAATTGAAAAACCTCTTAAAATCTTATTTTCATACAAAGCTCATAGGTTCTATAGGTAACAAGGTAGGTATATTATGTTACATGTTGATCACCGGCAGCTATAACCTCCAATGTACGATTATATCTCGAATAGCCTCGATAGTTGGTTATTGTTGTTGTTGTTTTTTTTTTCTCAAACAAACGAAACTTGAAATTGAAAAATATATTTATCACGTAATACGACCAAAATTTGCCTAAAGGATACCCAACCGACCGCTAGCTAATAAACGATTAGCCTTTACACTAGCGACTTGCCACTCAGGTGGGCTAAAAGTACACCTATAGATATAGGTTTTAGAATAATATCGAATAATACAAGTCGAAATTTTCACTTCACGTACCGTAGGTGTTCCTCGCTTTAGTTTAAATACACAGGGTATTCGCTTAATTAGGTTGAACAAAAGAATTAAACAATCATGGAAACGTTTAACGGAGATTGGCGTAATTTGTTTATATGTAGATTATACGAGTACCTAGTAATGTGTAATTATTACTTCAAGGAAAGAAAAGGGAGAAGAAAAAAAAAAAGAAAAAAAAACACGCTCGACGAAATCGATGAAATTTTTACTTTTACTTTTATTTCCAGGAATGAGAAAAACCACGTTGCAGTATGGTGTGGTTAATCATGTCGGATTTTCATTATTTAATTATGTGATCTTGACAGTGAAGTAGTCGATTTGTCCTTGACCAGATACACGTTTTTTTTCTTCTTCTTCTTCTTCGCCGTCTTTATAGATAGATTCATCCGACATTTTAAATATAGAGAAAGCATCCGCGCTACTCCATACTAATCGTTTCGGTTAATGTTGGTAATAAGAGAAGCGGAGAAAGTACGCAATTTTTTTTTTTCTTCTTCTATTATTTATCGATTATAGTTTTGATTTACCAGTTCTGAGCGTATTTTAAAATGTAAATTTTGGCTAATGATTTCAACCAGCAATGGCGGCATTCACTCATATGGTCGACTATTGCGAATAAATAGATCGGATTTATAGTCATGTTGCAGACGTTTATAGCATATTTTATTTTATTGCATAAAATGTAGTATTCAGGTTATATTAACGGAAGTACGCAACTATAATAAGATTAATTTAATTGGACTGTTACCTGCGGTCAGTTTAAATACCTGTAAGTGTTATATAGCTACAGACGATATGAACTGTAAAATTTAAAAATGCTTATAAGTGAAAGATGTCAACGATCGAACAAGCAGCTGAGAAGTGATAAACAAATCTACCGGTTGAAAACAAATAATCTTCACATATGAAGAAAGTTGAAAAAAAACATTGCAATGTGTTGCTTTTTGAGCCTGATTTTCGTAAAGGAAGGAAATGTGCGAATTATCCATTTACAGAATAAAAAAAATTCAATACAATTTTCTCTTTCAGCAATAAATTTTAGATTATAGATACGTAATGTTAAAATTAAAATTTTGAAAAATTTACAAAATATATCTTAAAAATCATTAAACTATAGTTTTTGATGTTCGACAATTTAACATTTGATAATAAATCAATTCATCTAATTTATGTAGTCGATTTATTGGTGAAACGAAAAAATTATGAAAATGACCTAAATTATGAAAAAAATAGTTCAAAATTTTTGTAAAATTTGATAAAAATGGGTAAAAAGTTGAGAAAATAGATCGAAAATCGTGAAAAAATGTTGAAAAATCAGTAAAAACTGACCTAATTATTAAAAAAATCGTTAAAATCATCGAAAATTAGATAAAAATTTCAGAATCAAATACCATGAAAAAATGTTGAAAAAATGAATGAAAATTAAACTGAATCGTTTAGAAAAATCATTGAAAAGTGGGTAAAAAATTAACAAAAATTGGTCAAAAATCAAGAAAAAATGTTAAGAAATAGATAAAAAATTGAATAAAATGGGTAAGAAAAGCAAAAGATTGATCAGAAATCACGAAAAATTGTAGAAAAATGGGCGGAAATTAATTTTGAATATGAAAAAAATCGCAGGAATAACATCGAAATTCCGGTGAAAATTCTAATAAAAATGGATAAAAACTGTCGACAATTGAATAAAAGTCATTCAGAAAATGTTGAGATATGGGTGAAAGTTTACCGAAATTATGAAAAACATTGTTAAATAATCTTCGAAAATTTAGGAAAATTATACAAGTGTAAAATATTCCTAAAAGATACCATAAATCAAGAAAAAAAGTTCACAAAAAGGGAGAAAACTAACAAAGCATATGACAAAAAATTGTTGAAAATCATCGAAACTTGGGTGAAAATTTGATAATAAGGAGAAAAAGTTTACTAAATTGATCAAAAATCATGAAAAAATGTTGAAAAATAGCTTAAAATAGACCTAAATTGGGAAAAATTGTTAAAAATACCAAAAATTGAGTAAAAAATTGAGCAAAAATCACAAAAATTGTAAAAAAAGTGAATAAAAATTATCTTGGTGTATGTAAAAAAATCCTTAAAAATCATTGAAAATCAGGTAAAAACTTGACAAAAAAAGGTGAAAATTGACTCAAATGTGTGAAAAAACGTTAAAAATATCAACGTAATTAGGTTAAAACTTGACAAAAATGGGTGAAAAATGCGAAAAATTGATACAAAAAATGCTTTAATTAATGGATAAAAATCAACTGATAAAATTGTAAAAAAAAAAAAAAAAAAAAGGATAAAAATTGTCTTTGAATATGTAAAAAAAATCGTTAAAAATCATCGGAAATTAGGTAAAAACTTCACAAAAATGATTAAAAAATGAGCGGAAAATGCAAAAAATTGATCACAAATCAAAAAAAATTTTAAGAATTTGGTAAAAGTTGATAAAAATAGTTATAAAGTGCAGAAAATTCATCAAAAATATAAAAAAAACACAGAAATGTGTGATAATTGACCTGAAATAATGAAAAAGATCGTTACATATTATGGGAAATTGGTTAGTAATAATTTGACAAAAATAAACAAAAAATGGCAAAATATGATAAAAAATCATGAGACATTGTTGAATGATGGATAAAAAATTTATTAAAACAGATAAAAAGTGCAGAAGTTTGATCAAAAATCGAAAAAAAATTGTAAAAAAATTGATGAAAATTGACCCAAAATAGGTAAACTAATCGTTAAAAATCATAGAAAACTGCTAAAAATTTGACTAAAATGATTGAAAAGTACCAATAACAAATCAAAAATCACGAAAATGTAGAAAAATAGATAAAAATTGACCTCAAATATTGTTAAAAATCATTAAAAATCGCCTAAAAATTTGTCAAAAATGGGTAAAAATTGCAAAAAATTAATCAAAAATCAAGAAAAATGTTGGAAAATTAATAAAAAAAGAATTAATGAACAGATAAAATTTCGGTAAATATTTCGTAAAAAATATAAAGAAATATAAAATTCTGCTTACTCAAGAAAATTTAGCAAATAATTTTTTAAAAAAATGCTGCCCGAAGTTTACAAACGAAATTTTGCAACGCTTCTGTTGTTCTCTGCTTCGCTCCCTACGCGGCCTTTACTTGAAATTATAGCCAATCTACCCAAACTTGCTACTAAAATTATTAATTATGTAAACTAACTCACAACTATCTCTATCAAAAACTTGCCCCCCCCCACCTGTCAATACTGCAACTCCATCACTCTTACAGTTCAACATATACTATTCCAATGCCCAGCTTTACATAACATTCGAACAGAACTCAAAATTCAACCAGACCCTCCTCAAATTCCAAATGACCCAAATAAATTAACAAATTCACTTCTCTAATAAAAAAACTAAACCTTACCAATTCAATCTGCTTCGCTGACCCTTCCTCTTACATAAGGAGTGTATATAGCCAAGTTGTTGAAGCGCTCCATAAAAAAAAAAAAAATTGTGAGAATATCCATTTACTTTTTAGAACTTATACTTCTTGTTGGATTTCAGCCTTATCAACAAATATCCATGTTTTATTTTTGTCTAAACTTTTTAGTTCTTCTTCGATTGCTTTCTCACATTCGACTTTTTGCTCACTTTTTAGGGCTTATTTGAAGATTTTTGGTTCTTCATTGAAATATATTCCCATTACATCTTTACCATTCAGTTCTTCTTCGTTTAAGTTGTTTTTTATTTCGTTATTTATATCCCTTTCAAATTCACATCTTGAAAAATAATTTACATTTTCTGCCTCCTTTCGATTAAGTTCTATAAATTTTTCTTTCTTTTCATCCTACTTGAAAAAGTCTCCTTACACCTTACTTTCAATAAGTAAACGTTACGTTTTTTGAAATTATAAATTTATTAGCCTCAGGTTGAAATAGTTCATATATTGCTGTCGTACATCGTACTAAAAATCCGCGTTTTCCACGTTCATCTAACTTTGATTTTTTATTTGGATCATATATATAGCCTTAGCAACCAAATCTCTTCATAATTTTTAATACAGGTTCAAGTTTAACTTACTATGGGGTAATCGGTTATGTACAATTATACGCAACCCCCATTAAAATTTTAAATAATCTTCTATTAAATCGTTCAGCCGTTGCATTATGTTCTGGTATGTACAGTTCTGCATTTTGTGTTAAAATGTTAATACTCCATAAATAGATCTTTGCACTCCTTCGTTTGAAATTCTATCCCACTATCTTTCCTAAAAATCTGTACTTGAAATTTGTCGCCTATTAAACCTTTCATCTCCTTCAAAATGATTTTAAAAGTTACATCTACTATCCCTGATATTATCAAGAATTTAAGTTATATTTTTGAATTTAGTATATTACCTCTTCCAACTCTTGCAAAGCAATCCGAATCAACGTCACTAGCTAAAAATTTAGTCGCGAACATTCTCCAACATACTGTTCCCATCTACCAAAATTTTCGTTCAAATTAAATCCAGCAAATTTGAACGATTCGCTAGTCGGTATAAACAAAGTCACTATCACTGGCACAATTGTAAATCACGTATAACAATTTAGTTCGCCGTTCGTTCTCAACCTGACAACTAACACGGTTGAATCACCTTTGAAAATATTCCAACCTTGAAGACGAGTGCACAACCGACAAGTTCAATCGTTCGTTTACACAAGTAATTGTTCTCTAAGACAGTTGAAAACATTTAATATGATATAAGACGATGAAAATTTACAAATGCTTCCATCAGTTTTCTAGAAAGAAAAGCATCGTGTAATTAAAGAGCGGTCGTCGATTCGTCCTTCGATACTCTGCCAGTTATAATCGTTCTACAATTTATCCGAAATGAATAATTAGTTTTTTTTTTTTCAATTTTATAATCCTCCAAAATGAACACCGCCGCGACTATTTATAGACTTTTTCAAAACCAGTATCTAATCAGTTAAATCAGTAATCAGTGAACCATGCTCATTTCATTAATAAAAACAGAAAAGAATAGAAGAAGTAAACATACACATAAAACTATTTTATACGAACCAATTCGATTGGACGTTGTTATTATTAGTATTATTATTACGAAATTCTGGACTGAAATTTATAACCCGAAACACCCGAGAATTAATCTAGAGCACGTATTTCATAAGTCGCTACCTATCTATAATTAAAATTACCATCCGAACGTCAAGGAAATTAGATATGACAATGTTGCTTTCCTTTTATATTTACGTAAACGATTCTTCATAATCTGAATAGCATAAAGAATATAGGAGTAGGCGAAAAAAAAAAATGCGTAATATAAAGCTATACGAATGGATTCGAATAACAAAAATTTTAATTCACTTTAATACATATAGCTATATATATTGCAGTTTAATTTTATGGTTCCATAATAATTAAAATAATATTTCTTATATTCGAATGTGAAAATAGCCGGAAGAAGTTATATGAATGGTACAGTAAATGCATATTACAATGAAAAATAATAATAATATAATAATAATAATGATATAAAAAAAAAAGAACACCGACCAATATATGTATGTTCCAGTTTACGCTGTTTATTGAAGACAAGCTCTTATAATATACACACCAAAGATGCCATACAAGTGGTTCCTAAACAGCCTGCTTGAGTGGCTACCTGCTGTGTGTTCAATCACGCAACGCTTTAGTTACCAAATTGGATGAGTTTTTTTTTGTTTTTTTTTTTTCGTAATTTTCATTTACACATTTTCTTAATTAGCGCGACTTGTTAATTAGTGTTTCGCCCATCTAACAGAGTTTGAACGATAATTGCGCACACGTTCCGATAAAAACAATACCAGAACGCGTCCGAGATGCGTGGTCTCTGGTTCTCTGGACGCTGACGCGATACGATGTGAAAAGTGAAAGATACTATACGTAGACGTACAGTTTACGTCAACCAAAGTAAATGACGCAATATGAACGTTTATATGACGGAGGAAATGCACCGAGCAGCACGCCAAATTGACGGCTCGGTCGGCGCAATTCCAATCAACTTTGCCCACCGGTTCCTGCAAAATCATCGCGAGATCTTTATCTCCATGACAGACTTATAATTATACAAAGGAAATTGAATATTTAGCAGATGATTGCAGTGCCACACCGGACCTCGTCGCACACCGCTACCGTCCCTGGTCATCTACGATTGGCTCGTATGAGCGTATCGTTTTGTGTGGTTTTTTTTTTTTTATCAACGCTCATCAAAAGTATACGAAAGTTTTCCAGACGCAGTATAAATCTAATTATAATTTAGTCACAATGCATTTCTTTGTTTTGAAACGATTTGTTCGCAGGAGCGAAATTCACTCGAATGGGCGACGATGGTACCGTCGATATTACTATTGTAACTGATTGCCGGCCTTTTCCTGAATATTTTTTTACGATTGATTTAGGAAGTTCTCATTTATTACGAGATCTCCATAAAAGATTAGATAAGGTTGCTGCGGTGTACACTGTAGCTACATCTAGGCAGTAAGTGTATTATCTTTATGATTTTTCAGCACTGAAACAGTTGCGAAGCTTCCACGATGAGAATTCCATCAAATTTTAATTACACGTTTGTGTCGATTTTACTCGCGATATCTTTCCATCTTCTTTTTTAATATCTGGAAGAATTATTACAAAATTTCCAACTGCGTTTGTGGCTTCCTCTTTGAATGCATCTTTTTAATTTTTGACCTTCAAAAGAAGTCATTATACGTTAACTTCATTCACCTTCAACGATGAGTCTAAGTCAAGACGGTCCAAAAATTAAAATCATTTAGTCGACTCGAATTGGACCAAAATCGCTCAAATTCAGTGGTGAAGATGACCTTTGGTCAAAATTCAGACATGTTCAAAATTCGGCGAAGAATGGAGAGCAGCTGGAAATTGATAGAAAATCAAAAGTGGGCAGGGCTAACTCCCCCCCCCCCAACACACACTATTCTCTCCTCCTCTGAGATTACAGGGATTGAGAAAATGGTATAAAATAGTTATTTTGGGATATACTACGAGAAAAAAAATTGTCGACCAAAAACGCCTATTTTATCAACGAAAAACCGAGGAAAAATGGTTTTTCAAGTTTTCCGAGATGTTCGCTGCTTTTGAAATTCATTAAAAACTATCGTAAATTGTGTAAAAAAAATTGAAGAAACTTCGTAAAACATGCACAAAATCGAATTAAAGCTACGAAAAAAAAATTGAAAAATAATGTAAAAATTGGTCTCAGTAATGAAAAAAATTGTGAAAAATTGACCAAAAAGCGGAAAAAATTTTGAAAAAATTGACCGAAAATATGAGACGAATCGTTAAAAATTACTGACAGAAGTGAAAATTATCCAAAAATTAGCCAAAAATTGTTAAAAATCATTGAAAATTTAACAAAAATGGTAAAATGTTGAAAAATTGGTGAAAACTGACCTTGAATCGCACATTGCATGAAAATGCAAAAAATTGTGTAAAAATGTAGAAAAACTATCAAATATGAAAAAAAAAATTTTGAAAATCATCGTAAATAATGTAAAAATGCAGAAAACTGATGAAAAGGCACGAAAAAGTCGTTAAAAATCATCAAAAATTGGGTAAATAATTGACAAAAATGAGTTAAAAATGCAGAAAATTTGTGATAAGGTAGAAATTACTCTTTGAATTTTTAGGAATATAAATTCTATAAATTCTATGAATTCCATAAAAAGGAAAAAAATTTGTATACTAAATGGAATATAAAAAACATAAAATGTACATTTTGAAACATTGTGAAACAGAAGAATACATATAGCTCTTAAATTTAGAGGATATGGTAAATATTGACTTGTGAGTTTGAATAAATTGAAAAATAGTGAGTTTTTTTTTTTTTTTTTTTTATTATTTTTATTT